>JAHBCN010012070.1:0-27120 GCA_019359885.1 Listronotus oregonensis
TTTTAGATTAGGTTCTTAGTGCTTCTAAATACCAGTCTTAAGTAGTCTTAAATAAACCTAATTAAGAAACTATGTTTTTTCTTAATCTAACGCAAATAAGCCCTTATTAACGTATTTACACTAAAAATACGCATTTTAAAAAATCTCATATGAGATTGGGGGAAGGGGAAAGTAATTGATCCAAATCTTACGATATCGCACCACGAAAGAAAGGGTCGAAAAACGCTAAAATCGCCTCACGTAATTAATGGAAGCCACCTAAGGCCACCTCTGTCACTTGGAGAAATTGGAAAAAAAAACCCGATCTTTACGTACCATTATGAGATGTTATGGAGGAATGGGTTCCAAAAGGCCTGGACACAGAGCTAGAGGTATTGAATGTCGAGGATAATAACAAAGTGTCAATATCGCTAACTAATGCCACCCACACATATTGAGAAAATCCCCGCAAAACTGCGCAGTCCGGACAACAAAGGCGTCTTTACACACACACTCCGGAAATCCTTAAGGCCAGGCCAGCGCAGTTTTTTCTAACAGGATTTTCTCAGTGTGTGTGGCTGGCATAAAGCTTTTGGCGATATCGTTAACCCGACCACTGGAAGTTTTAATGTTTGTGTGCCACTAAGAACCCTACTAGGATTTGCTGAAGACTTTCAAAAAATACTAATAAATGTTAAGCACGAATTGGTGTTAGTAAGAAGCCCTTCTAACATAAATGCTATTATTAACACGGCTGATGCAGAAAATGTAGGAGTTACTATTGATAAGATTGTTTGGAGGCTACCACATATTACAGTATTTGATGTCGAACGGATAGAGCTTTTAAAATTTATTGAAAATGGAACCGAATTGGATATCGGTTTTAGAAGCTGGGTACTCACAGAACATCCATCAGTTCCAATTGGAAAACAACTTACCTGGAATATAAAGACTTCGGTGCAGGTGGAAAGACCCAGATGGATAATTTTAGGTTTTCAAACAGCCCGAAAGGATAAATCCAACAAAAATAGTAGCTTATTTGATCATTGTAATGTATCAAATGTAAAGCTTTATTTAAATTTAGAATTTTATCCGTATGATAATTTAAATTTGGAGATTTCAAGAGGACTAATAGCTACTCTTTATAAAATGTATTCCGAATTTCAAGAGAGCTACTACGAGAAAGAAAACGAACCACTTTTTACTCCTAAGAACTTTAAAAAGTATGCGCCTCTAATTGTAATTGATTGTTCAAGACAGGATGAAATATTAAATTCTGGTATTATGGATGTAAGACTAGAGATTGAAACAAAAGAAAACTTTCCCGCAAACACCAGTGCCTACTGTTTAATTATTCATGACAAACTTGTTAGATATTCACCATTAATAGGATCTGTAAGAAAGATTTAAAAAATATATATTTTTCCTTACATAGAGATAATTGTAATTTTGGGTTAAGGATAGTTAGTAGAATGTAGTATTGTAATTTTATGTAATGTTAGTAGCAAATTAAATGTAGCCTATTTTTGATTTACCCTGTATATGTAGTTTAAGTAAATTAATTTAATATATACAATGTGTTTTATTATTTAATATTCAAAAATTGCCAGATATTTATAATAAGGTTCTACACCCCACGCCTACGCCCCAGGCCTGGTGCTTAAGCGTGGGGCCCTACATGTTAGGTTTGACATTTGACGTTTGACATTTGACCTTGAAATTATTGGCATAAACAACTATTCTTTGGTTAAGTTTTATTCCTTTAGGCGTAAAAGTAAGGCCGCAATGATCAATTTACTATAGGGTTACCGTCCTAATCGCTAATTGATAAATTTCGACGATTTTTAAACAGCTGTATCGCTTTTATGACTAAAGATGGCGCCATGCGGTTTTCGCTATTCGATAGGTACGACGTTTCGCTAATTTTAAAACATTTAAACCGTCCGCCTTAGACTCATCATCAGGGTTAAATAACGATTTTAGCCGATAGCGCCCGAACGGCATAACCTAAAATTTTCGCGTTTACGCAAATCAATATTAGGTCTTAGCACAAGTATCCTACGCATAACAGCCATTTTCCAAGTCACGTGGTTTTTGACATATGACAGGTGACAGATGACATTTGACATTTGACAGGTGACATTTGACAGATAGTATTGACCACGCCCTAAATAATGCGCCACACAAGATTCCTAAATATTTAATTACCTCAGAGATTTTAAGATGATAAGCTCCACCGGTGGACGGTGGGCATGAAACCCGCTATCTCTCCCTACTTCTTAGAGATCACGTTTTGTATGGACCCTTTTAAATCAGTAATTTTAAAAACAGGGAAGAGAAGCCGAGATGCTTACAGTGTATCGCTAGATAAAAAGTTTTGGGCCTTACTTTGCCGTCACATCTGGTGCAAAGACAAATTTCTCTGAGATCAGTAATGAAATCACGTGATCTTTAGTAATAAAACTTGCTTTTGTTTGGGTATACAGCGTGGTCAAGCAAGAAAGCTAGAATATCCTCATTAAATCCATTCCCAGACATATCAATAGAAGTAAAAGGAATCGATGGGCTTTAACAGATTATATTAAACTTAATTCTGTTATGGATCACCCGATTTTCCTGAGCTAATCATTAATGGGCCATTCTCTGCTGCACATGTAAGCGTAAAATTTATAACATATATTGTATATAAATAGATGTTTAGACTTCTATGTCACTCATTATAATTTCTTTAGCAATTTTGGCAAATAGTAGATGGTTTTATGACGTTGGACAATTACTTGGTATAAAAGTGATGTAATGTGCAAAAATGCAAGTTTTGTTTTATGAAAAATAGGTTAGGCAAATAGATAGATTATTTGCTTTACGTTAAAAATGTTTTATTTTTTTTAGTTATTTGTAAAATTTATTTTTAAACGGGGGAATGTTTTAATGTTCATGATTTAAAATACTAGTAGTCAAACCTTTAACACTCCGTATACTTCAATATCTTTAATTAAAAATGAGGAACGAATATATTACGTGATTTACTGTCTTGTTTTAATGGTTTATTTCTAACTGTTTCCAAAACAAGGCAATCTAATGCTTTAATATATTAATTTTATTTGAAAAGTAAATCTACGAGAATTTGTATAAATTTGAATATTATTTTTTTTTGGCTGCTACCGATTAAAAATTATTGTTATTTTAATTGATGCTAAGCCAAAGACTGAGCTGACCCCAAGTAATTAAAATAATAAATAATCTTGAATAAAATGTCCACGTTCAGTTTAAAAAATGTTAAATATTCAAAGAAATGTCGAGATATTTTAGGCTGCGTCAAGAATTCTCTAAGTGTTGTAATCAGTTTTGGTAGATTCATAGAAAAGTGTCGATTTGGTAATGCAATTTATTGTTGAACATTATTTCCTCATAGTTGAATAATTGCAAAAAAATTAAAAATACAATAAATCAATTAAGAGTTTTTAATTTTTTCATTATTCTACTAGATATGCAATACATAAAAGCTGGGCTAGAATCTACGGCAAATATATTGTTAAACATTTTTTTGTACCAGGAAAGCTAAAAGTACCAATATATTTTCAATTGCTGGAAGCTACTTTCGATCCCGCATTAACAGAAAATCTTAAACATAATCAACACTATTATAAGATGACATTTTAACAATATGAATCGTCTTTTTACTCTACCACACTGTTCATAAGTATTTAAATAAACTGTTTTCTAACAGATGGAGTAGCCGAAGAAAACCACTGGAGTTGTCTGAATTTTCACCCGATTTATAGCCGTTCGATTTTTTTTTCTGTGGTTTTCACCAAAATACTAAAATTTATATTGTCTAACCAGAATCTCTGAATAATTTGCGTTAACTGATCATTGATAAATATTGGAATATTACACCTTAAATGCTTTAGAATGTCTGATACCTTTTTTAACAACAGTAGAAAAGCTGCAGTGCAATCCACCTGATGAAAATTTTTTGTGACTCTCACATTTATGTAATTATAACAGTTCATGTACTTTTAAATAAAAATACTAAGTTGCCATATTTTAAAAACTATTTAAAATTAAGATATCGTATTTGGAGCTTTTAGTATCAGCGGTACGCTGAATTCATTCAGGGGTGGATTTACGCATAGGCTGCTTAGGCTGAAGCCTAGGGCGGCAAATTTACGATTAATTTTTAAAATAGTAATCGGTAATTAATAAAACGTTTTTTTTTTAATTTAACAAATAAATTAAAAAAAAAAAATCGGCCAAATTCACTCAGTCTAGGCTTCTATTGATGAGAAATGAATCCGGCCTAACCTACGCAGCTTCCCTTACATCAGCCATGGAATCAAAAGACCAGGATCACCATCTTTGTGTTGCAAAAATGGCCCTCAAATTGCAATAAATTCCGATGGCGCTGGTGATCTCAAGACCCTTTCTAAACCAATGACCTTGCTGTTTTAAACAAATAGTATTAATTTTAATGATATAATTAATGATTTTGCCAAAAAAAAATTTGAAGAAAAATGTTAGAAGTGTTTTGCCTAGTATAGTTGGAGAGTCTTGCCTAGTATAGTTGGAGAGTCGGAGAGTTGGAAAGCTGCACGAGTGCAACCTGTCCCTAAAAAAGGATCCAAAAGTCTCCCTTCTAACTATAGACCTATATCTCTTCTTTCAGTTGTTTGCAAAGTAATGGAAAAATTCATTAATTCCCAAATCTTAAAGTATCTGGAAAAACATAAGATCTTACATGATAGACAATATGGATTCCGTCACAGTAGATCCACAGCTGATCTTCTTTCCTTTGTCTCACACAACTGGAACAAGTCCCTTGAGTTTCTTGGTGAAACCCAGATCGTTGCTCTTGACATATCCAAAGCTTTCGATCAGGTCTGGCATGATGGGCTTCTTAACAAACTTCCTTCTTACGGTCTTCCACCTAAGCTTTGCTCTTGGCTTTCCAGTTTCCTTTCTAATCGACGTATATCAGTTAGTGTAGATGGTCATTCCTCCAGCTTCTACCAAATTAATGCTGGGGTGCCCCAGTGCTGGCACCCACGCTGTTTCTTCTACACATTAACGATCTTCTCTCTTCCACAATCAATCCCATTTATAGTTTTGCTGACGATAGTACCCTCCACTCTAGTATTCAATTTCTTAAGCCACCGTGTAATTCTGATTTTGAAAACAAGCGCAGGTCAATGCAGATATCTTTTTCACAAGACCTCAAACTTATCTTGGATTGGAGCGCCAAAAATCGTGTTCAGTTTAATGCCTCAAAAACACAGTCATGTTCGCTGTCGCGAAAAAAGTCTGCGAATGCTCATCCCTTACATATGAGCGTCCAAGTTCTGCAGAACAAAGAGTCGTTTAATCTAGTCGGCGTTACTTTTGAGAATAACCTCAACTGGCACAAACACATTTCATCGAGCATTTCATCCATAGCTTCGGCAGCTTCAAAAAAGATTGGATTCCTCTTCCGAGCCAGAAAATATTTCTCTTCTTCCAATCTGTACACTATGTATGTATCCCAAATCAGACTCTCTTTGGAATATTGTTCTCATGTCTGGGGAATGGCGTCCCCTACAACACTTAGCATTCTGGACTCCATTCAAAAAAGAGCCGTTCGTCTTATTAATGATCCAACGCTCACAGAAAGGCTTCCTCTTCTTGCTCATCGTCGAGCTGTAGGGGATCTGTCGCTCTTCTATAGGTATTTTCACGGCTTCTGCTCAGAGGAATTGGCCAGTATAATTCCTTCTCTGGCAGCTCCAAACAGAGCAACACGTAGTGCAACTTTTATGCATCCTTTTACAGTTCATTTAAAAGGCCCCGAACTTCCCGCTTTCTTTGTTCCTTTATTCCTAGAGTGTCAAGACTATGGAACCTGCTGCCCGCAGAAGTTTTTCCTTCTCCTCCCAATCTCCAAAAATTTAAGTCCCGTGTGAACAAACTCCCTTTCACCACACTGAAGACACCCACGGTACGTTAGTACTTAGGCATCAGCCTTCGTGGACTGTCCCAAGATAAAAAAAAAATAGTACAAAAAAATTATTATTTCTTTTTACATTTTAATTTATATTTTGTTTTTATATTATAAAATTTGTTTGTTTTAAAGAATTGTTATTTAATTTTCTAGTGTAATTTACATTCTTTTAATGCTACATTTTTCGTTCTAATATCCAAAAAATATTGACATATTAGGACGGCTAAAATATATTAGCCTATGGGCGGTTAAAGGGTAAATCCGGCCCTGAATTCATTGCAGTAAAAATAGACTGGACTTTGTAATTGAGAAAACAAAGTTGTCTACTTGATCTCAAAAATTGTACATTTGGCAACATTGGAGATATTATCATCGAATCAGGAGTTTCTTAAACGACTATATAGTATTGTTTATGTTTTTCCCTTGTGCCTTTTACGAAATACCAGACAGTTCTGAAATTTTTGAATAAAAAAGAAGTGGTAAGCTGAATTCATTGCAAAAATAATAAACCGTGCTTTTTATTTAAAGAAACGAAGTTGTTTACTTTATCCTAAAAGTGTGCAGTACCACACCGTTCCGGGACTTCTAAAAGACACTGCAGAGCTGCCGTCAAGGAAGCATCACTTGAAAATGCTAGCTCAGATGTTGGCGTGAACACTTTTCTGATAACTAACAAATTAAAAACTGGAATAATATAAATATTATACATATATATATATATATATATATATATATATATATATATATATATATATATATATATATATATATATATATATATATATATATATATATATATATATGTACTTTATTGGGTCACAGGGTGACCCAAAAAAAATATACAGGTGTACATATCAAAGTTATATTTTTTCTTATGGAACACCCCATATTTTTTTATATTTTTAGATACTATAGACCAAATAAAGATGAGTTATTGTTATATTTTCTATACCTAAAACTGACCGTTTCTGAGAAATATAGAGAAATTTAAAAATAAAGACCATAATTTAAAAATGGTTTACACCCTGTAACATGTAACGAGCTGCTCGTAATTAAATTTATTGCTTAGCTCAAGGTTTAGGTTAACTATCACATAAAAGGTTAACCTTAATATTATACAGAGTGTAAAAAAAAATGCCTCAAAGTTTGGACACACATTTTTTTAAATAACTTCCTTAAGTTAAATGGAACACCCTGTATTTAGTGGCCTATTTTGACGCGGAACTAAATTCCCTTTAAAACCATATTAGGGTTTCCTATACCTATCTCTTTTGCTTTTTACGCAAAAGGCGTTTTTATATTTGACTTATCCTTTATCTTAAAAATGGAGCACCCTGTATTGAAATTAAAAAAACCTTTTTGTTAAGGATCACGAAGATTCGCTAAAAGCACAAGTTCATATTTTTGAAAATAAGATGTATCTCAAGCAAAATGCAGGAAAAAGTAATATCTTCAATTTAGCAAGCATTCTTAAAAATGAGGATCGAAATATAGTAGAAGGCACACCTGTCTTAATTGTTGAGACAAAATATGTTAAATTGTCCTTGGTTCTTAGCAAATGTATCAGACTGTATGGTAAAATAAAACTACTTGTGTTCCAATTATTTCACCCCACACGTTAACAGACCATCTGTGCTGGTGATCAAGGGTTCCAAAAATATTAGGATTTTCGTCACTGTAGTAGTAAAAGTTATGTCTGTTAACTAATCCGTTGTTATGAAAAATAAAGTCTAATATATTTGCTAAGAATCAAGGGCAAGTTACCATATTTCGTCTCAACAATTAGGACAGGTGTGCCTTCTACTATATTTCGATCCTCATTTTTAAGAATGCTTTAATATTTTAGAAATGGCAATAAATTGGAGTTATTACTTTTGCCAGCATTTTGCTTGAGATACATCTTATTTTCAAAAATTTGAACTTGTGCTTTTAGCGAGTCTACGTGATCCTTAACAAAAAGATTTTTTAATTTTAATACAGGGTGATCCATTTTTAAGATAAAAAGCAAAAGAGATAGGTATAGGAAACACTAAATAGAGGGTGTTCCATATAACTTAAGGAAGTTATTTAATAAAATGTGTGTCCAAACTTTAAGGCAATTTTTTTCAACACTCTGTATAACATTAGGATAAAACTTTTATGAGATGAGTTAACTTAAACCTTGAGCTAAGCAATAAATTTAATTACGAGCAGCTTGTTATATGTTACAGGGTGTAAACAATTTTTAAATTATGGTCTGTATTTTTAAATTTCGCTAAATTTCAATACAGGGTGCTCCATTTTTAAGATAAAGGATAAGTCAAATATAAAAACGCCTTTTGCGTAAAAAGCAAAAGAGATAGGTATAGGAAACACTAATATGGTTTTAAAGGGAATTTAGTTCCGCGTCAAAATAGGCCACTAAATACAGGGTGTTCCATATAACTTAAGGAAGTTATTTAATAAAATGTGTGTCCAAACTTTAAGGCAATTTTTTTCAACACTCTGTATAACATTAGGATAAAACTTTTATGAGATGAGTTAACTTAAACCTTGAGCTAAGCAATAAATTTAATTACGAGCAGCTCGTTATATGTTACAGGGTGTAAACAATTTTTAAATTATGGTCTGTATTTTACCTTTATTTGATCCATAGTATCTAAAAATATGGGATGTTCCATAAGAAAAATTATAACTTTGATATGTACTTTTTTTTGGGCCCCCCTGTATATTTTAAAATAATTTTGAAATAGGCTCCTCATGGACCCACATATGACCGTGCTAAAAGTTTTTCCTCAACTCGTTTTATTTCTCGTAGAAAAACCGAGGCGAATGGGGTGGGCCACCCTGTATATATATATATATATATATATATATATATATATATATATATATATATATATATATATATATATATATATATATATATATATATATATATATATATATACAGGGTGATTCATAAGTCGAGGCGAAAAATGGGATCCCGTACTCATTTTTTAATTTTGAAACGAAAACTAAGAATACTTTTTTTTGAAATTCGCCTTTGTTTATAATATATTTGCATAAAATGAAATAGTTAATTAGTAATACAATAATCTAGTCGCTGTATTAAAACTATACGTCGTATGTGAAAATAAGTGTTGGTAAATACTAGAGAAAATTAAAATTTTAGATATTAAATTATTATTAGAAAACATATGGTACATAACAACAAATAACATTTATTATTTTCCAAATACAAAATAAACAAAGAAATGTAAAACAAAATTATAACACGTGTTCAAAAATTCCACCATTCTCACGGATGCAAGCATGACATCTGTTTATTAATGAATTGTACACCTCTGCAAAATTTGTTGTAACTTGAATATGTTGTACAGCATTATTAATTCTTTCCTGCAATTGTTCAACCGAGTTTATTTGTACAGCATAAACCATCTGTTTCAAATGGCCCCAGAGATAAAAGTCAAGGGGGTTGAGGTCAGGAGACCTTGCGGGCCAACGAGCAGGACCATTTCTGCCTATCCATCTTTGATTAAAATTATTATTGAACCACCTAACAACATTTCTTCCAACGTGTGGTGGTGCACCATCGTGTTGATACCACATTCTGTTCTGTAGGTTGAGAGGCAAATCATCCAGCACAGTATTTTCAACTTGATTTTCCAAAAGTTCCAAGTATAAATTAGCATTCAATCGTGGGGGTAGAACTTGGAGAGGTAACAATCTTCCGTTAAAAATGCCACACCAGGTGTTGATGCAAAATCTTTGCTGAAAATTGCGAACTCTTATTGCGTGAGGATTTTCTACTGACCAAATGTGGTTGTTGCGGAAATTATTAATACCATCTCTGGTGAAAATTGATTCGTCCGACCACAAGGTCTCTCGAATAAACTCCGGATTTACATTGTGTTGTTCTAATAACCACTGACAAAAAAACAGACGTTGTTCTGTGTCACCTGGTTGCAAATTGTGCACGTTTTGCGGATGGTAAGGATGGAGAACTTCCTGATTTAAAGTTCGCCAAGCGAAACTCTGAGTAAGTTGGATACGTGTTGCAATTCGTCGAGTACTAATTTCTGGTTGATCAAGAACCGAATCAATTACAGCTTCCTCTTGTTGTACTGTATGACTTCTATTACGGCCGCTTTTAGGACGCTTACCAATTCTACATTCGCGAAGTCTTTGAAAGGAGTCAGAAAAAACGCGTCTAGAAGGTTGCCTTCTGTTTGGAAACCTCTGCTGATACTCACGACAAGCTGCTAGACCATTTCCGTCACATAAACCGTAGATATAAATGATATCAGCATATTCTTCATTGGTAAACTCCACCTTCTCGTAGCTTTTACAATAACAGATTCAAATGCATTTAACTGTTGACAACTGTCAAATTTAATTTCACGTATGGCATCTGGTATTAATGCGCTTACTAGATTAAGAAGGCTCTTTATTTTATTTTTAATTATTTCGTCGGTAAAAGTTTGAAGTAAAATATCTCGGAAACGAAGGCGAATTTCAAAAAATAGTATTCTTCATTTTCGATTCAGAATTAAAAAATGAGTGCGGGATCCCATTTTTCGCCTCAACTTATGAATCACCCTGTATATATATATATATATATATATATATATATATATATATATATATATATATATATATATATATATATATATATATATATATATATATATATATATATATATATATATATATATATATATATATATATATATATATATATATATATATATATATATATATATATATATATATATATATATATATATATATATATATATATATATATATATATATATATATATATATATATATATATATATATATATATATATATATATTTATTTATATATATATATATATATATATATATATATATATATATATATATATATATATATATATATATATATATATATATATATATATATATATATATATATATATATATATATATATATATATATATATATATATATATATATATATATATATATATATATATATATATATATATATATATATATATATATATATATATATATATATATATATATATATATATATATATATATATATATATATATATATATATATATATATATATATATATATATATATATATATATATATATATATATATATATATATATATATATATATATATATATATATATATATATATATATATATATATATATATATATATATATATATATATATATATATATATATATATATATATATATATATATATATATATATATATATATATATATATATATATATATATATATATATATATATATATATATATATATATATATATATATATATATATATATATATATATATATATATATATATATATATATATATATATATATATATATATATATATATATATATATATATATATATATATATATATATATATATATATATATATATATATATATATATATATATATATATATATATATATATATATATATATATATATATATATATATATATATATATATATATATATATATATATATATATATATATATATATATGTATATATATATATATATATATATATATATATATATATATATATATATATATATATATATATATATATATATATATATATATATATATATATATATATATATATATATATATATATATATATATATATATATATATATATTTATTTATAATAATAATGTCAACGCCGCCCCTGTAGTTTTACACAACAATAAATCCGACAATCTTTATTCAAATATTCTCGTGTCATAATATTTACCATATTCCGTAGACAATATTTTTATACGTATGATTCCGCAAAGATTGCCGTGTCTAATATAAAAGTGCCTGGGACATTCTAAACTAACTGTAGTTCCTAACTTTTACTTCTTTCTTCCCCGAAGGTAAAATGATACTATCACGGATCATTGCAAAAATTACTTGTGTCGTTTTGACGCCATTGTCTTTTTTTTACTAAATGGTAAATACAAAATGTCACATGGATCCAAGTCAGCTTAAAAGGATGAAAAACTCATAAACGATACTTGTTTAAAAGGGATTTAAAAAATGTCTTTGCAGATTTTTTTGTAAATTCGTAGCAAATTATGTTTAATGAAAATACTGTTATTTCTTTTAAAGTTTTTTCCTTATCGTATAATTTAATATGAGAGTTATTAATCACTGAAATGAAAGCTTAACATTTCTTCATAATTGCGACATGAAATTGTATATTTTTTAGCGAAATTCTTTCAAGTTATTTTATAGGTACGGTATGTAGCAATGAATCAAATATTTTTATTGACGTCTCTGGCGTCAGACCAAAAAAAATTAAGAAAATTGTTATGCGGCCTATGCCGAAGCCAACATTGTAAACGCTTAACGTTTAAAGCATTATTTAGTAGTTTAAAGGAAATAACTCAGTTTGTATTTTATTACACGCTTAGCTAAGGGCTCCATGTACCATCACAGACACTCTTATTTTCACTAAAATCATTGAAAAATAATATAAACCAGTCAGTACAATTAGCCTTGAATCCAGGGGGTGACCTGATGGGATTAGCCCCCCCTGGAGAAATTTATTAAATGTAGATCAAATATGTGCCAAAAATATTCTTCACTTGCAGTCTGAGGCTGCTAAGAAAATTCATGGTCAGTATTATTCTTTGATGGCTGATTACTCTACCAGTGGTAGTAAATTATTAATCTTAATCCTATATTTTGTCACACAATGCTGTAATTCAAAAAAAGTGTTTCTGGATTAAACTGAAATGAAGTCAACCAATTCCAAAAGAATTACTAATTTTATAGATCAAAAGTTACACGAATATAACTTAAAATATAAAAATATGGGATTATGATCATTTAATGAAGCTGCAGGCATATATCAGGAGTAAGAAAAAAACTGTTTGAAAATGCAAGTAGGGCAATATCATACAAGTCCATCTTCTAAACTTAGCGGTAACATCAGATAAAAACAAAAAGGACGATGCATGCTGCAAAAAATATTTACAAACTTTTTTACTAATCATACAAACGAGAAACACTGCTTTATAATCTATTTTTTTATCTTGGGACAGTCCACGAAGGGTAATGCCTAAGTACTAACGTACCGTGGGTGTCTTAAGTGTGGTGAGAGGAAGTTTGTTTACACGGAACTTGAATATTTGGAGATTGAGAGTAGAAGAAAAAACTTCTGCGCACAGCAGGTTCCATAGTCTTGACACTCTAGCGAAGAAAGCGGGAAGTTCGAGGCCTTTCTAATTAAACTGTAAAATGATGCATAAAAGTTGCACTACGTATTGCTCTGTTGGGAGCTGCCAGAAAAGGAATACCTATAGAAGAGCGACGGATCCCCCACACCTCGACGGTGGGTAAAAAGAGGAAGCCTTTCTGTGAGCGTCGGATCATTAATAAGACGATCGGCTCTTCTCTGAATGGAGTGTTGTAGGGGATGCCATTCCCCAGACATGAGAACAGTATTCTAAGGAGGGTCTGATTTGGGATACATACAAAGTATACAGATTAAAAGAAGAAAAATACTTTCTGGTTCGAAAGAGGAATCCAAGCGTTTTTAAAGCTGCCTAGGCTATGGATGTAAATCCGCGACACCGACATGACTGTTTTCGAGGCATTAAACTGATCAAGATTTTTGGCGCCCCAATTTAAGATAAGTTTGAGGTCACATGAAAAAGATATCTGCATTGACCTGATCGCATGCAAGCGGCCCTAAACTTGGTTGAGAACTGGTGCTCAACGGAAGGGCTAAATGTCAATCCAAGTAAAACAATTATAATACCGTTTACAAAAAGGAGGAAAACAAGGTTTATAGCTCCTATGTTAAACGGCATTACGATCAAACTTTCTAAAGAAGTAAAATATCTGGGAATTGTCCTTGACCAGAAACTTAATTGGAACTCGCAAATAAAAAGGACTCTTGCAAAAGCATCAACGGCACTATGGGCGTGCCGCAGACTATGTGGTAAAACATGGGGTCTAAAACCCAAAATGATCTACTGGTCATACATGACAGTTGTAATACCTATAGTTACTTATGCCTCACTGGTCTGGTGGCCGAAAACAGAGGAAAAAACTACAAAAGGAAAGTTTCTGAAACTGCAGAGACTTGCCTGTCTGGGAGTTACTGGATCAATGAAAACTTGCCCAACGGCAGCTCTGGAGACAATGTTGAACCTCCTTCCCCTGCACCTGCACATAAAGAGGGAGGCGATACTAAGTGCCTCCAGAGAAATCCAGACACAAAATATAAAGTCAGCAGACCTGACTGGTCACCTTAAAATTTTGGAAAAAATCAAGATTCAAGCTCTGACCAAACTCACGGACATGATGCCTATGGTGCGGGACTTCAGCTCTTTTGAAGTGGTTATTCAAGACCGCGAAACTATGAGTGTGAATGCACCAAAGCATGAAAAAGGCTCACTTGTCTGGTACACTGACAGATCTAAGATAGAACAGGGGGTTAGAGCGGGAAGTCTTTGGAGAATGTAGACTATCAAAGTCTCTCGGCAGGGCTCCCTCCATCTTCCAAGCTGAAATCCATGCAAAATTGACATTTGCGCTTCTGAATATGCCAAAAAAGGCCTTCGAGGCGCAAATCCATATATATTTTATCGGACAGCCAGGCTGCTTTGAAGGCATTGACTTCATGCTCTTTTAATTCAAAGCTGACCTGGGAATGCCGACAATCACTAAATCAACTGGCCAAAAACACAACAGAGTTTACTCTGAAAATTGGGTACCAGGACATGAAGGAGTGGAGGGAAATGAAATTGCCGATCAATTCGCCAAGGAAGGAGCATTAGAGACCATTTCATGGACCTGAGCCCTTCACTGACTTTCCACTGAAGGCCACCTCCACGAGGAACTCCAGAACATGGGAAAACAGTCAAAAGAGACTTACTGGAACAACATCCCAATACAAAGGCAGGTTGAAAAGATTTATTTCGCATTCAACCAGAAGTACACAAAGAAGCTACTGGAACTTAAAAAAAAAATGAACTTAAATGATTACCGACTTTCTAACAGGACATGGCCCTTGGAGGTATCACCTCAAAAAATGGGAAAGACTTGAGGATGAACAATGTCGGTTTTGTCACAAAAGGCAAGCAGAACTGCGGAACACATTCTCTGTGAATGCAGAGAGACTGACCCGAGCAACGGCTTAAATACCTCGAAGGGGTATATCTTACTTCCTAAAGATATTATTCAGCTTGCACCGCAGTAGTATTCCGCAGACTTTGCTAAAGGTATAGGAATTACCGGGTACTAAACAACGAAGGGTATTCACAAAAGATCTCTTTAGGTCTCACTAGAGCCGAGAGACCCCGTTCATTACAATACAATACAATGACCTGCGCTTGTTTTCCAAATCAGAATTTCATGGTGGTTTATGAAATTGAATACTAGAGTGAAGGGTACTAGATATTCAGCATATTTTAAATAAACCCGTTTTAAAAGTACCCGAATCAATTGATGTCCGTTGGTTAGGTTAGGTCTATTATAACGACAAACGCGTGTACAGCTACAGTTGGTTTCCCTTTATTTATAACCAAAACAATTTGAAGTCATAAAAAGTCTTAGGCTAGCTCAGATAAATAATTAACGTATCTATTTGATAATAAATATGCTTTACAAAATCATACTTAAAGTTGCACGAGACTCTACGAAAAGGTGAGTGTATTCTTGAATGGTCAATAAAAGTCAAAATAAAAAATATATTAATTTAAGATTTATTTTCTGTGCTCATAAGTGGTTGTTAATTACAGGATGCTATTATGTCTTAGACGATGCAATGTAAGCGTTATCAATACAATATTTTTATTTTTAAACTTATCCTTGATATACATTTATAACAGGAACACGTGGTTGCACTCTAAGAAAGACAGCCCCTGTTGACAGCCAACAGTGAGAGTAAAGTTATAGTACAAGTAGTCCAAGAAGACCACTACAGTCGCATAGGTGAATATGGACAAAAAGAGAGACTTAGGCTAGTCGTCCACTAGAACCGGAAAGCCGCGAAAAGTTGTGAAGTTATGAATGTCCGTCTTCGCACATCAACGCACGGACGATCCCGACACGCGTTCGTGAAATTTATTTTGCAAAACTTCTTTGGCAGTGGACGATGGTCGTTTGCATCTTTTCGTGCAAATGACATTCGTCTAAATTCGTCCTTTTCGCATTTTCAGCCTTTTAGCCCCAGTGGACCACCAGCCTTATCGAATACAATTCGTGTTCAGATTTTGAGACGAATATTTTTTGCCTGGCGTTGAATACTTGCTGTTGGAAAATTTACTCAACCTGTTTCTCAAAATCACTCAAAGAAATCTGAGGACGGTGGTTTTACCTATGATAATCTTTCATAATATGTTTAGTTTTTGAATTTTGTAGTTTTTATATTTTATATTTCCAATATTTTCATATATTTTTAATATTTCTTGATATATTTCCGAAAGTATTTCCCAAATTTATATTTCCGGAAATTTTTCCTTACTACTCTTTAAATAACCTATTGAGATAAAAGATTATTATATTGGGATGTCAATAAATAGGTTTTTAAAACACAAAAAAGTTTTATAAAAAAATTATAGGGAACCTTGAAAAAATGGCGCCCTAAGCTATGTATACCGTTGGACAAGCACTTGACCATTAATTTTTTTTTTATTTGAGATGTACCTAACTTATTCAAGACTACTTTTTTAGAACAAAGTCTTGGTCGCTAGTTATGGTGCTCATTAAAAAATAATCTACAATGAATTGAAAAAAAATTACTATACCTAATTTTGGTCAAAATAATTAAAAAGCTCCATTTATGTTTACTTTAAGCGATTATTACAGTTTTTATCGAAGCCTTCTATTTACAAAAGTGCAAATATATCTCCAGTGTCCAGAGGCAGCTCGTCGATCAAAGATGGTAGCCTCTTTGATTTTATTTTTTTCTTTTTAAGCCAGTGAATCAAAGCTTGTTTCTTATTTTTTTTACAGATAATTTATTTTTCATTTTATGGTTGACGCTGGACGTGTTTCTAAGTCTGTTCACCACCAAACTATCCCTAACCTTTGCCAAGTTTTAACTTTTTAAACTTGGTATGACGGCTATTTGTTTACTGATATTTAGAATTTTTTCTCTTGAACCCTTCCATTTAATATGGAGGTGCATAAAAAACATAGTCCACCATCTCTGGGAGTCCGCCAGGTTGGGTTCATAGTGACGTCATTTTGTTTTTCGTATTCTTCTCAGAAAACCCTTCTATCTGATGCCCATATCATGGGGATGCATAAAAAATAACTAGTCCGCATCTTGGGCGGCTCGCCATATGGGATGTAGATGCCACTTAGCTAATCATACGTTGTAATCCAAACTAAACAGGTATGTAAAATTGCAACTCAATCGGTTAAGGATGACTAATTAAAAATTCAGTTACAAGATTTGACCCTAACAAACATACATACATACAAACATTGCAAGTTAAATGAAAGCTCCTAAAAATACTAAAGAATAAGGCAAGGTTATAAATTAAAATGTAATTTTTGCCAGATTCAAAAACATAAATTTTAACTGATATTTTAATGAAACAAATTTAATTCTAACCTTAATTTTAGTTTTAAGAAACAATCTTGAAATTCCATAAAATCCAAACCTAATACTAATAATCTCACTTTTACAAGGAAGCTTGGTTTTTGTGCCCACAGACGAGCTGTAGGAGATCTGTCGTTATTTTATAGGTGCTCCCACGGCTAGACATTAGCTTATATAATTCCTTCTCTAGCAGCTTTTAATTAAGCAATACATAGTGCTACCTACAACCATATAAGAAGGGCCCCAAAGTATCCACTGACTGTGGCATCTGCTGCATAAAAAGGTCTTTCCTACCCCTTTAGACCACCAAACCCTCAAATCGTTTTAAGTCTCGTTCAATGAACTATTCTTACTATACTTAAGACACCCAAAGTATACGAAACCAATATAAATATTAGCCGTGCCACCCTCCATAGAGTTGTTTGTAAAATGGGATTTAAATACCGCAAAATAGACAAAAGACAAGTAGTAATGGAATCGCACAGATGACACACTTAGAGATTTAATTACCTTCAAGAAATTAAAAGATATAGGTTAGAAAACAGATCCATAATTTGATGAAACATTCGATACACACGACACAGTATCCAAAGGATGGGTTGATTCCAGTCAAAACTGTCAGACGAAAGCACCTTCAAATAAAGGAAAACGCAATACCATAATACACGCTGGTTCAGAAGGCGGATTTGTCCCAAACTGCTTGCTGTTGTCTGCAAAGAATATTAAGGATTCTAGCTTGGATTATCATGAGGATACAAGTGCAGAACTTTTTAAAAACTGGTTTCAAAATTATCTTAAAAAAATATTCCAAACAACAGTGTTATTGTCATGGATAACGCAAGCTACCACAGCCGTCTGCTACACAAAGCACCAGCTTCATCAAGTTCAAAAACTGAAATCCAGGAATATTTGTCAGAAAATGATATTTATTTTGAATTCAGTTCCAAAAAAACGCATCTTTTGGAAGTCCTAAATTCATATGCAATTAAAATAAATATGTATGTGATAATTTGGCTGAACAGGCTGGGCATACTGTCTTACGGCTTCCTCCGTATCACTGTATGTTTAACCCCATAGAGCATTTGTGGAACCAAGTAAAATCAAAGATCAGAGCAGAAAATGTTACACCTACTTTAAGTCCCAGTGTTATAAATTTGATAAAAAATGTAATTACTAAAATACCAGTTGAGAGCTGGAAAAATTCACTACAGCACATTATAAAAATTGAGGACTCTTACATTTCTATCCAAAACAACATAAATCCTATTGTAATTAATCTCGATGATGACTCTGATAGTGAAACAGAATTAGATTTAGATATTTAGATTAAAAATTTAATTATGTATAGATAATGCAGTTATAAATTTATTAAAACTTTGCATATATTTAATTTCATATCAAATTGTAATTTTAAGATTATACTTACCTAAATAAACAATAAATTATAAATCTTTATATTATTAAAGTCCGTCCCTAATTTTCTGTCCTTTAATACCTACCGATCCGCAGTTTTATTGCTGTCGGCAGGTATAATCATAAATGAAGGCAAGAGCTAACACGGTATACTTTGAGACAGACTATACTCGTACGTTAGTAGTTGGGCTTAAAGCCTTCGTGGTCTGAGCCATGATAAAAAATCAAATCCTATTTTTTTTCTTAATTTTAAAATCGTTAGCTTTTTTTTTATAAAATAAATTTACAAAATTAATCATTTCTTCTTTTCAAAAAAGCACGAGTTACCACTGATGCCACCACTACTTATAAACACTAAATAATACATTTTTGCCATAGTTAAAGATGAGCGTATCTACATTCACTTTTTCAATAGATACATTTAAAAACCTATAATTATTTAGTCAGACCGTCTAATAATTCCCATCAGAAAAAGTCGCTGACAGGAATACCTATTTGAAAAAAAAAGTAAATTAATGTGTTAGCAAATAATTATGCCGTCATCAAACGCCGGCGTGTAATTATAACTATACGTCTTATAACTTAATTGTTTGGTTTGTAACCTACTGGAAAGTGGATCGACAGGAAGTTGATATTACTATAATAGCTTATGACAAGACATCTTTGTTTTAATTTGACTTAGATGGTTAAAGTCCTATCGCCCCAAGCTTATATCTTCTTTTCTCCTTAAAAACTATGAAGCATATAAAAAATCCACTTTTTTAGAAGCTATAATTACTAGTTAAAGATTTTGCGCACAGTTAAAAAATATAATAGTTTATTTTTGTGGTAAAACACTACAAATAGCTTTAAAAATACTTTCTAGTACACAATACATTTACCAGACCGCCAAACTATAAAAATATTTTTTAGAAGCTTTATTCTGGGTAAAATAAATTTAAAGTTAACCATAAGTGCCTATTTTTTATATCTTTGGTCCGGAAAAACAATTTCCATATTCTTTCTTGTCCTGTAGAGCAAGCTACTCGGGTAGGAACGGTTAAATTAAACATTAAAAAATATAATAGTTTATTTTTCACTTCCTTACAAATAGCTTTATTTATTAATATAATATGTGCAATACTTTCTAGGTCTACTTAGTACACACAATACATTTACAGAACCTATAAATATAAGTATAGGCATTATTATTAATATGTGACATTCTCGAGTGTCTTCGCAGGCTTTGAGAAGGACAGCAACCGGATGAGGGTTGGGGCTGGTGGGGAACCTGGGTATATTGAAAGTATTGGTTATAGGGTATTTGGCATTTTCCGATCAGCGATTTCACAAATGCTATTGGACACTGGTTTTACTAGAGTCTGAAAGAAATTTGGTTTGTATGATTTATATTAACATATTGTGTTTGAGTAGTATGGCTGGGAAAAGTTCCCAAAAACCCAGCTCGTTTTTATTCAGGTATAAAGTAGCGATTTAGGTACAAAATAGCAAATTAAACCAAACTCGGTCTCTATTGTTAGTCGGTACTGAACATTTATTCACATTTATTTAGTGTTTTACTTAACGTTCACACTCTTTCTTATTCTATTCACTCATTTTCATTTATTCCCGTTTATTCTTGGTAGGTTTGGTTAGTAGTCAGTATTAAAGGTAAAAGCATAAGGATAAGGGGATTGTCAATCTTCCTAAAAGTAAAAAGGTAGTCTATGGTACAATGGTTTGTAAATTATGTCTTCATAATGTCTAAGCCGCGTCAGATTTTGCGGCTGTGTTTTGTAGAATTTATAGCCCAAAGTGTCTGTTAAGTCATGTAGTTCGTCCATTCTTGTGTAACACCCGAAGGACGTTACGCAAAATCTTATTTTGATAACGTTGTAGTCGGCACATTTGAGTATTAGATATGCTGCACCATACCGGTGCAGCATATGTAATAGTCGGTCTAATAATTTGGTTATAAATCGTTAGCTTATTTCTTGGGGAAAGGTTGGATCTTGGAAAAAGTAATGCATAGAGACTATGCATTACTGCATAGCCTCTATGTGTAATGTGTTGTTGAAAGGAAAGGCGGTCGTCAATAATGACGCCAAGGTATTTTAGGGTTTTTTGTGGTCTGATAAACGTTTTATTCATTTGTTGTTAGTAAATTTCTTTGGTATAATCCTGCAATCACTATTTTTTCGTTTATACTACGTTTATACACTTGCAACAAAACCTCGCAACGCCGTCGCGAACATCGCCGCGAAAAGCGCCGCGAACAAAAGGATATTTTTTGAAAAATAATAATCAGGAAGGAGCGTATAGCATCATTAACATTGTAGCAAACATAAAGGCTTTCCGATTTTTTTCGTTAGTTGTTATAAGTGACTTTTGGTGAGCTGACAATGGAAATTGCAGCAGCAGCCTATATATTTATGAACGCCTTAGTAAGAAGGAGAAAACAAAAAAGACGAAGATGGTGGCAGCAGAATATCTATTCCCAAAGACTGATTAAAGAAGTTAACTCAACCCTGAAGTAGATATGCAGATCCATCTTTCGAACATTGATTTTGACGAACATTCCATTAAGCTTAAATAAAATGCTGGACGTTGATAATCATTAATAAACAACGATTTGTATGTTGTTTTTTTTAGTTATTTTATTTTATTTTTATATTTTTTTTAAATTATTTACTTGCTCTATATTGGGAAGCAAAATTAAATATCTCATATTTTAATATTTAAATTTTTGCCAAATTTATAACTATAAATACTTTGTTTATTTTGGCTTGGGTAAATTTTTACCTAAATAATTATTGAATTATTAAATTTTTTAGTCACTTTAGCTTTTTAAGTTTTTTCAATTTTTAAATATCTCATATTTTAATATTTAAATTTTTGCCGAATTTATAACTATAACTACTTTGTTTATTTTTCTACTGACTTGGGTAAATTTTTACCTAAATATTAATATTGAATATCGCCGATAAAACGCGACACCTAGAAAATTTTTCTGCCGCGCTTTTTTCTGTCTTAACCTGCTTACTTAAAAGTAGCACGTGACTACACTGTTAAAGGGGTTCCTCAAAAATAAGTCAAAGTGCTTTAGGGTTCCTCGCTCTACCAAAGGTTGAAAAACACTGTTCTAAACCAAGGCACTAAATTTAATGCATTTCTTTTAACTTTAACTACAAAATTTGTAAATAATTCAGTAGTGTATTGTTGTTGTCTTTTTATTATTTTTTATATTTTTTTGGACTTTCTCGAGCTGTAGTTTGCATATATTATTAAATAAACTCTAAGAAATCTATATCATTTGCATTGTGCAGACTTTAAAGTGATTTTTGGACAAAATCTTGAGTTTTTATTATGATGATCCCATACTTATTATTATTTTTTAAATTACCTTCTGCCTGAGTCTTTCTTGGCTAATTAATCGGACTCATTATTACACTGTTTTGTTTTGCTTCGTTTGTAAAATTTTATCTTGATTAAGGTCAATAAACTACAAAACCATAAACTAAGCAAACACAAATTATGCCACAAACAATGTAAGTGACTTAGCAAAATTATCACTAGAAACATGCATCAAAAATATCGCTTAAAATGTTCCGTAATAATTACATTTTTTTTTACCATGATACAATATGTTTCTGTTAGACTTCCAAGACTTATGATAGAGGTAATAATTAAGTTGATGTTAATACCTCAAAGTTAAGAAACGTTACGAAACGCTGATTTTCAGATCATTTTATATAAAAAAATTCTTATAAACCTAGGTCCGAAATAACTGTTTTCAAGATGTGAGTGTTAATTTTTCTTTAAATCATGGTATTCAAAAACATATCAGGGCGGGAGCACCTTGACCAAATTTATTGACAAAAGAATATACGCCACTGACTTTAATTTAATTTTGATATATTTTTTTAAGATAAAGCACCCAACTATACAACTTTTCTGTCTCTTAAATATTCGTCGTATCTTGCTTCGTTTACGAGATATAAAAAAAATAAAAACCATTTTAGTGCATGTCCATTTATCACACAAATACATATTTAACTATTCCAGGAATAATTGCTAAAAATTACAGAGTAAAAACAAATATTTAAGAATAAGTATCACCACTTTCTTACTAAAAATAACAAAAAAGATCCTGCTGTTTTTGAAAGAGTTTGCCAGTCAGTGAGTTGAACTGGATTTAACAGCTTTCGTATTTTTTTATAAAAAAATGGTAATACTTATTGTTAAATATTTGCTCTGTAGTTTTGTCTTGCAATTTTAAGCAAATATTCTCTAAATGTTTAAAAATATATTACCTTTCTCTAGTATATTAGGTGTGATAAATGGTTTTTATTTTTTATTTCGGAATCAAAGCAAGAAACGTCAAAAATACAGGAGACAAAAAAGTTGTATTTTTCATTAATTTATTTTTAAAAAATATCTAAACTTCATTAAAGTCAGTGGCGTAAACTTTTTTGTCAATAAATTTGGTTAAGGTGCTTTTATCTAGTTAGAGCCCCTTATTACTACAAACAGCGCTACCAAATTTTAAAAAAATCGGTCTAAAGATATTTGAATTATTTTTAAAAAACCGTTATTTAGAAAAAAAATAGCATCCGGTACTCTGAAAACAATACATATTTGGGTCTACGTCTATTGAAACTTTTTTAAATGACTTGAGAAATAACCCCCTTAAATATTGGTCTATCTTTTTTAAACACACTTTATATACCGGGTGGTGCGACGCCGAGCGGAACATAGGAAATCCCATGTTTCATCAATCTCTCAACCATTACATTCAAAGTAAAAGACACGTTAACATTATTTTCTTATCAAACTTTTTATTTAGTGTAACAATTAAATTTAACTAATAACAATTATTACTATCGATCATTTAAAACATAATTTTATCATACTAGAATTTAATTAAACCAATGCAGTATTTGAAATGTTTTCAATTTATTTTCCCATCAGGCCTATCTGATCCATTTCAACCATTAAACGTATTGTCAGTAAATTCTAGTCCAAAGCCATCGCAATAAATAATTGTAAATGTTTAACTTAGAAGATAAATCCGAAAAAAGAGAGAACTGAACTCTTAATATTTTACTAGGTGTAGAAAAATAAAATGAAATAAAATTAAATAACTTTTTTAAAAATAATAGAGAATTACATAAAAAAAACATTAATTAATCAAATTGTTTAAACAACCCCCCATTAACAGCTAAACAATATCCCAACCGATCGGTATCAAAATTCATTCTCCTAACGTTGCTAAGTTGATATTGCGAAATTTTCTTGTCCATTCTAACGAAATAGCGTTTTGTAGCTGGTTTAACTTCTAGATTTTACACTTTTATAAATGACACTTTTTAAGTGACTCCCCACAGAAAAATGTCATTTGGTGAAAAATCAGGTGACCTGGCTGATATGTAAATATCTTTGGTACCGTGGACCAATAATATTGCCGTTAAAAGCATTTTCCAGGTACTCTCTAAACATACGGGCAATATGGGCGGGGCAACCATCCATTCGGTACCAGATCATTTGATCTTCCCGAACAACTTCTTCCAAAGCGGCTCCAATTTGATTTTGAAATAAGTCCAAATAGGTTTCTGCTGTCAGGTTATAGTCCATAAAAAAGGGTCTAATGATATGGTGTCCGATAATTCCCACAAATACATTTGTTTTTTGGGGGATATTGTGTCCGAGTATGAACAAAGCGATGTTTATTTTCTTGGCTCCATACCGGCAATTCTGAACATTTGGTTCATTGTTGAGGGTAAATGAACATAGATATTATATATCCGTATATATATGCGCACCCCTATATATATATATCTATATATATATATATATATAGATATATATAAATACATTTATATATATATTGCATGGATTTATCATAAAGAATTTTTTTGGTGTAAGATTTGTTTTAATACAAATGTACATGCTCTTGAAAATTAATTGCGCACCCTATCAAAATCGTTATTTTTAAATAGGAAAAAACCCTGTATATGAGTTGTAGATTAATTCATGATTATTCATGCTAAGATCTTCCTCGATGGATCGGAAAATTAATAAATTAATTATTAATCCCGTTATCTATTGTAATCGGAATACCCCGAATATGATTGAAAAGTCACCATAATCTTGATTTTAAAATCTGTATCTATATATAGCCATAGTTAGCCATGGATACATACCCATAAAAATTGACTTCTGTCAAATATTTATATTTTTATTATATATCCATAGACGATATATGGCTATACGTGACTTTCTTTGCCAAACTTTGGGTATATATATATGGCTAACTATGGCTATATATAGATATAGATATATAAATATAAATATACTTTTAACTATCCAGACATAGATATAGTTATATCTATATATATATTTATAAAAGAGGAAGATTAGCAGAATTTGAATTTTCAATCATATTCAGTGGGTGTTCCAATTAAAACAACGAAGTTGGATAGTGATTTGTTAATTTTGATCATCGACTTGTTTCTCTGTCTTACACCATGAAAATCTTCATGAAGAATCCTACAGCTTTCATATAAACTATTTTTTCCTATCTATAAAAATAGAGATTTTAAAAGGGTGCGCAATTATATGGGAAACCCCTGTACATTCATCGGTAAAACAAATATTTCTTTAAAAAATTCCGTTATTTGCTCTTTCCATCATTTCAAAAAAATGCCATTCTTTGCTCTTCATCTGCTACGCAATACCGTAGTATGATATTTATTTACCTCTTGCCCAGGAACCCCCGGACTAACCATTTTGCTGTCCTCCACACTCAGTAGAATATAAAGAACTCTGTTCTCTCTTTCTTCGAATCTATTTTCGATATCCTGAGTTGAACATTTACAATTATTTATTTCAGTGCCTTTGGACTCGAATTTGCTGACAATACGTTTAATAGTTGAAATGGACGGAATGGGCTTGGTGGAGAAAAAAACTAAAAACATTTCAGATACTGCCCTAAAACTGTTTCCCGCATAATTCCACTTAATTATGGATACTTTTTCGTCGATTGAATATTTCATTTTTTTTTTGCAAATACCGACTGTCACTGATTTATTGACACTTTTCCTTACGTCAGGGACAATATTCATTTTACTGGTGCCTGTTTGGTTTTACCTGAACCGAAAATTTGGCAATTTTGCAATTACATGTAATTGAATAATTCAAGATTCGCTTATTAAAATTTTTTGAAACTTGGCACGAGGGCTTGTCAGATTGGTCACTTTAAAAAGTTATTCTACATTTTTTCTGTAAAATGTACAGGGGAGCCAATAATTGACCCCCTTAAAATTTACATGGGATTTCCTATGTTCCGCTCGGCGACGCACCACCTGGTATACAGTAAATTTTCTTTTTCCTAGGCAAATCCCTATCTTTCTTTTTTATACAATTACACCTTCTAACCAGGTCTGGCATAATGCGTGCAACAGGCTTCCTTCCTACGGCCATCCACCCAAACTTGGTCCTTCGGTTTGCTTTGTAATCAACGTATTTTAGATAAACACACATCTAGCTTATACCAGGTTAATGTTGGGACACCCCATGGCTCAATACTGCTACCGACTCTATGTCTTTCACGACCAATTCCATTCATATTTTTGCTGATAATAATATCCTTAAATACGGTATTAAGTTTTTTTAAAGCTAGTCTTTAAGAAAAACAAGCTTAGTTAATACAGATACCACAGTCCATTTGGAAAGGCCACGATTTTTCCACTTTGTTTGTTTCTTCATGTTAAAAGTGCCTAAACTGTGAAACTTGTTGTCTGCGGAGATTTTTATTTTTTTAAATACTTTAAATCTTTAAGCACCATGTTAATAAACTGCCTTTTGCACCACTTTAAAGACCTCTGGCACGAGGCATTAAATATTTGTGGATAAAAGATAAAAAGAAATTTAAAACAATATAAAAACTTTTCTGGGTGATTTTTTAACTCTCTTGGCGTTTACAAAAACTTAAATTTTAAACGAAACTCGAAAATTTATGTCCGATCCGCTTAATAATTTACTCAGCGTAGGCGTACGTTTACATCCATTATCTTGTAAAAATCTTAACGAGACAACATTAGCGACGATTAGTATTTCTAACAGAAATTTTATACGTTATAGCTTCCCCATATATCTCTTTTAA
>JAHBCN010012071.1:0-27550 GCA_019359885.1 Listronotus oregonensis
AAAAAAGCTAAAAAGAAACTAGAACCAGTCAAATGGAAACAAGAAATAAAGATCAATTAGTAGAAAGTAAAGCAATAAATATTGAAATTGGGTCAAGCCAAACCAAAACAGCAGATGGGAAAATAAAAAGAATTTAAGAGATACAGATGGTTACCATCTATAAAAACTAATGGCAACAAAAACCAAAATAGTCAGGAAGGAACTGACGCGACTGTTTTGTTTCCCAAATAATGGAAATATCAATAAACCGTACCTTGGTGATTATTTTTCTGAAAAAGCCTTTAAGAGAAATATTTACATTTTTAAATCCAGCAAAAGCGAATCTTAAAAGATAATTGATCTATAAACCAATTAAACAGCTATATTTAAAATTTTTGACATTTATTACAAAAAGATGGATTATGCCGAACTTTTTCCATATTGCAAAGTGTTTTTCTACTGAAAGATTTGTGTTTTAATCAAAAACTTTTAAAATAATATAAACAATTTTCATTTAATGTCCTGGGATTCGCAGTTAAAAAATAAGTTTATTGGGCACCTCTATGACCAAAATATCCTTTACATGGATTAAACTATGCATTTTTTACTTACCCTGTATATTAATGAAGTAAGTGATGATCTTATTTGTATACCTAAGATGCATTCCATTAAGTAATAGTTGTGAATCCATATACACCTCAATAGTGTCAAAAGTATCACTAGTCCACCGTAATAATAGGCATCGTGTTTTGAATACTGCGTTTGATTTTTTTCAAAATAAGCTATGAAACGGCTCATTGCATAGGGATAAACAGTACTAAAATATTAAAAATCTATTTTTAGGTTCTTAATTCAGTTAATTTTTTATCAAATATGTTTTTAGTTTACTACCAAAGGGGTGTAGTGAACAAAAGATCTTTTGAAAATAAAGAGGTTTTAGGCAGGTGTCAGGTACTGGGTACTTGGTGATAACTTTTTAGATTACGAAATTAAAGGGTATAACTATTAACTTTTTACGATAAACAGACCCGATGTCCTATTTATAAGCCACTCCATTGACTTTCGCAACTAGACCTTGGCCATTTCGATATAAAAGCTGTAAATTTCCATTAAGTCATAGTTCTAAATACTTTACCTGCAAATAGAGTCCACGTTAAATGTATGGTTGTATAAACCATGTATCTTATCCCAAACCTCTTCCAAAGAAGGCTAACCACTGTCTTACAATGCATCCATTCCCTTTCAATCTTGTCACCACATCTTTTTGAATTGCAAGATTTGGGAACTTCATAGATATCAGATTCTTGTAAGTTTCCTTTTATACCTTTTTTAAACAATTGGATTGTATACCTTAAAAATATTACAAAAAAAGCATTTTATGTAATAACATTTAAGTCGGTATCTATTAACATTTAACATATATAGAAAAGTACGACAACAATACATAAAAGTCAAGGAACGATTATTTTATTTCACAATCACCTATAAAAGGTGAGATACGATTTGACGTTTATCCCAATTACCTGTAAAAAATAAGTTAAAATAATTTTTGGAGCATAAATAGGTAACCGTACCGAGAGTCCGGGAATCCGAAAAATAAATAGTTAATAATGGAGGCTTTCAAAGGCCGTTATTAGGCTACCCCACGTGGGGATTACGCCCGTTCCAAATTAGGAATATTAAAAGTGTTCTTTATGATGGGTGTTACCGTAGTTCACGGGCCCAAGTGTAAGTTCTCCATATGGTAGAGGACCCAATTAAGAGTGTTACGTCTACTTTGCGGTCCGTGGTCCACAACATAGATACCATTTTTACCGCCAGGATTGGTCGAACAACACCACAAGCCACGCCCACCCAAGACCATTAAAAATACGCAACCCAACAGGTCACGCACCAGTTCACTTTTGACTACCGTCCGAGAAAGTTCGAGAAGAAGATGAGTGTGATCTCATCGAAACGTCAATAGACAACCTGCCCTTTTCAGGACAACAATACACGAGTTACCGAAAGCGGACAGGACCGCTTTCATAGGAAAAAAGTGACAAAGGTGCGCTGACCGAAACGGATAAATCCGTTTTGAGAGGTGCCACCCAAGGTCACAAGCAGACAAAGGTGCGCCGACCGAAACGGGTGAATCCGTTTCGAAAAGTGACTCTGAAGTCACAGGCGCCTGTTTCACGGGGAAGGGCTAATCCATCCCGAACAAACAGGTGCTCAGGAAGGGAATCCAAACAGAAGGCGAACAGAACCGCTTTTATAGGGAAAAGGGTTCCCTGGCTTTAAACAGAAAGCGGATATGACCGTTTTCATAGGGAAAGGCTGGAGATACGGCCTCAGAAGGAACATCTGGTTCTTGTAACAAGGACCTGGTAGCTACCCACGTCACTAGACCGGGAGAGGAGGGCATGACGGATCAATCGTCTGCTCGTCATACTTTCCAGGAGACAGGGACACCAGAACACATATTGTGCTCGTGTCCGGTAGCGACACGAGTAAGGGAGATGTAAGCACTCTCTCCCAATCTGATATCGGATTTATTAAAACTCTGATCCTATTGGGAGAAATACAAAAAAGTGTTAGCCACAATAGACCAAGCGGTCGCAGTGGAGGGCGTAAAAAGTCCACTCACTTTAAATCTACACCTAACCTAAAACCATTAAATTATTAGGGATACGTTCTGAATCACTTTGTAAAAATTTGTATCGATTTTGATGGTAATAATAATTTTCGTTCGAGGAAAAATACTTATTAGTAGTTTGATTATCTAAAAAGTAAATATTAATAAACAAACACGTAAACAAAGATGTATTATAATCCTTTTAAATTTTCAATTCAAAATGCTTCAGTGTTTGTCCCACTACCCACTATTTATCTTTTTCTTAACAAAACAATTACATCTATTTACCAACTTTTAGTTTGTGTAATGAATAATTTATTTTGATTGGTAATTTTCAAGGAGAAAATGGAATAATCCAAGAAGATATAGCGATAATATAATTTATACTTACCCAAATGTAAGAAAGGATAAAATATTACACGTTTCTCTGGGATTTCTTTGTCTGACTTCTTGGTAACCAGTGTACATTATAATTTTTAATATATACTAACATAGGTATTTAAAAGTCCTAAAAGATAAAAATGATTTTTTAATGAATATAGATATTAGAATTATATAGAAAGCAGTAGCAGATTTATATTAGGGGCACTCGGGGCTGACGTCCAGGGCGGCAAATTTTCCGAGGCGGCGAAGTTGCTTTAAAGAGTGCATCTGTGTTCAAATCCCCTTCGTATTATGATAAATAAAATTAATTTTTTGATGATACAAAGATCCTTCTAAATTTAGCAGTATTTTCAAAAGGTGTAAAGTGGTCCAAAAAAAAAAAAACAAACAAAAATATCGATATAATGACCCGTGGTGAGTCTTGGGAGGGGGCGTTCAATGCTTTTAATTTTTACAGGGAATTTCCTAGATATACAGGCTTATTCATTTTAAAGTAAACAGGGCTTTATTTTTGAACTTCCCTGTACTTTTTTAAAAAACGAATATAGCCATTTCGTGTCTTTTTTCCGTAGAATTTAATAATCTAATCAGAGAAACATTTAAAACAAAAACAAAGGAGTTACAGCACGAGTGACGTATTTTTTAAATGGAATTCCCCGTATATTTTTATATCAATAGACAGAGATTTTTACGAGGAATTCGGTGGTATAGGGGTTGCTGGGTTTATTTCCTGCGGTTCTGCTGCAATTATCTAAAAACTGCATGATACTAATAGGATAGTTTCACCTGAAAAAACCTGGCTGCCACAGGTCACAGATGCTTATTTGTCAAATTCAAGAATTTTAATAATACGTTTATTACTTTTTGGAGTAGTTTTATAATGAGGTTTTTATCAGAAGAACGGCTTCAAATTATATTATATGCTAAAAATGATATAATATATCTATTTCTAAACCAAGCAGCAAAATTACAATAAACGGAAAAAAATTCAAATACAATACGAGGTAAAATATGGTGGTAATAAGAACACTTATAACAAAATATTATAATATTACTAATAATTTAAATGTTCTGTATAACCCCCGTTATTTTCAAAACATGACCTATAACCCCTCCTTAGCCTTTCTAAGCTCGCCGGTAATATTTGAGGTTCTTGGTTAAGACGATTAATTTAATTTACAATTTTTTCTCTTATTTCTTTCATGTTTGTGTTCCCATTTTGGTAAATGACATTCTTCAAGTAGTAATATCTGGACTATTGGTGGCCATCTAATAGTGTCTTAACGTCCAATCCACTGATTGTATCGGCGATTGAGTTATTGCACAACTTGACGAACAGCATGGGGCGGCGCTCCGTCTTGTTACCAAATTATCTTGCGATACGTTTTGAGGGGCAATTCTTCTAAAATGTTCTCAATATCGATTACCAGAAGATTGAGATATCATTTTCCAGTTAAGGATCCCTCATAGAATATTGGCCCGACAATTCTATTGTTAAACACACCACACCAGACATGAAGAGAAGACCTCCCTTGGTATTTAATCTCTTGAAATTTCCTGGGATTTTGTCTTGCCCAGCTGTGCGTATTGCGTCGGTTAAACATTTCCCGATGTAGTGAACGTAGCTTCATCCGTCCAAAGAATCGTTTGAAACAGGGTAAGATCGTTATCTTGTTCATGGATTAAAAGGACATGGCACACTTCTTATGGATTTGAGTCAGACAGATTTTTTTAAAATTTTGGTATTTTATTTTGGAAGTCCAAATAAGCATTTTCTTTCATTCGTCAACCTTGTAGATATACAGGGTGATACCATAAAATAAAGCCAAAAATTCTTAAAAATAATTATTTTATTTATTACAAAATAATGTCTGGTACCCTAGACTGATAAAATTAGGCATTTTTTATATAAAAAGAATATATATTTCATACCAAGTACTTTTTTATCGTGTACAGGGTTTTTATCTGTCTTGTCCTACAGGGTGCACGATTTATTAATGAACCAACAAATATACAGTCTAGTCGGACTAAATATACAGTAGGTCAAAAAAGTATTTGTACACTTATTAAAATATGGCATTCTTTGAAATATTTTTACTAAATACATGACAAGAAGAAAAACTACTGATTATTATTATTATTTATTAAATCTATTATTTGTAGCAAAGAAAATAAAGAATTCTACAACAGCAAAATTTTTATAATAAGAAAATTAAAAAACCTGGTTCAAAAAAGTATTCGTACACTAAACCACATTTGCCATTTAAGAACAAGAACAGTAAATAAAAAGGTTTTTAATATTTTGTGGGGTAACCTTTAACATCAATGACAACTTGAGGTCGACGAGGCATAGAGTTAACTAAATTTGTAGTAACCTAAGCAGAAAGTCTTTTGCCATTCTTCCCTTAGAATGTTTTGCAGTTGATTTTTATTTTGAATTTCGTGTTTCCTTATCTGCCGCTCCAGATGCTCCCACAAATTCTTAATTGGATTGAGATCTGGTGATTGCGGAGGTGTTTTTAATTGGTGAGGTACATAATAAAGCAACCATTCTCTCACTTACTTAGATGAATGCTTAGGGTCATTATCATGCTGGAAAGAAAAATCTCCAACTAGTCCAAGATTGGTAGCGCTTTCTTCCAAATTTTGAGCCAAAATATTTCTGTACATAAACCTTTCCATGACACCTTCAATAAAATGGATATTTCCCACTTCGCTTGCGGCCATACAGTTGGACGCATATTTGCTGGTTTCATTCGTTCTCCTGTTTTTCGCCACACAAAATTTACACCATCTGACCCAAATAGATTGTATTTGCTCTCATCAGAGAAAATAACTTTGTGCCAGAACTCCATGGGCTTATTAATATGAGATTTTGCAAATCAAGTTTTCTGTTTTTCTTATTAATCCAAGGCTTTTTCACTGGCCTTCTGCCATGCCGGTACGTGATTCCAGCTCCGCGACTAAATAAGGGTCACTAATTTGATTCGATAAATTATATTCTCATCGCGTTTTGTTATTTTGGGAGGACGTCCTGAACGGGTTGTATTTTGCCACGAATGACACGTTTTATATTTGTTCACTACATATTGTACTAAAGTGGCAGGTTTCCCCACAACTTTTGCTATTTTTCTAATATATTTCCCTTGATTATAATGACGAATTATAAGATTTTTTATATCCAAACTCATTTCCTTTCCTTTTCTTCCCATTGTCTTCTTTTTTTAATTTTTTCTTCCTAGCGCACCTTTATACGACTAATTGATGGCAATTTCAATAAATGCTTTTGTTAGAATACAACAACTGACTGAAGATAAAAATAAATTTAATGTGTACGAATACTTTTTTGTTATCAGGAATTTTAATTTTTTACTAGCTGTTTTCGGGTTCGGTAAATTACTGTTCTAGAACCGTCCAGCGCTTGCGCAGTTCAAAATTGCCTGTTCGGGTTTTAAAGAACTGTTCTCGGAATTTTTAATTCTGAGTTCGCGTTTTTCTAGGACTACATTGGGACAGTTCTAGAACCGTCCGTATCGGTGGATTATGATTGGGTTCGAGATTTTCAAATGTCTGATAATTCTGGAACTGTCAGAGAACTATTCAAAGTATTGAGCTACCGCGCATACAGTTCTGTGCCGTTCTCGGATAGTTCAAGAAGAATCGTTCGTAAACCGAAACCCGAAAAAAGCTACTGGCATATTTTAAATATCTTATCATAGCACGGTATGCACTACCGGCTTATTGGAATTTGTAGACGGTAATTTAAAGATGTCTTTACATGCAAAACAATTTAAAAATATGTCTCTTAAATTTAAAATTATGACAAGCCAAGGAGAAGATTGGTTGTACGAATACTTTTTTGACCTACTGTAATATATTATGTCACTTATTATTATAACCTATAGGAATTTCGTAACTTGGCAGTAACTCATTCATACATACAGCGTGTCCCTACAAAAAGTCATTTTTAGATACCGGGTGAACCAAAATTATATGGCGGTTTTATTTATATTTTTTTCCAGTCATACTGGAACCGCTGTTGTAAAAAGTTTTTTTTTCACCGATCTACACTATAAACATATTGGGTGATGTAAACAGATGTTTCGAAAAATTACTTAGTGTTACGTAAAATGTCGCAATTTAATACAAACATGAATAATAATTAATGCATCATATCTTACAGTAAAAATACAGATTACGGGTTTTAAGATAACCCTTAATCATTTCAAAACAAAAATAAACACTGTGGTAAACTTCAAGCAGTAACAAGTTATATACTGTTTGCAGAGGGACATATTTTTATTAGTAACTCATAACAACAAACTAACTAAGGCCATTGTTTAGCCTTATTAAAAACTTTATACTAAAATGTTTTTAAAAGTAAACTATACTATTTATAAGAAACAGAGATGAAAAGGTGATACTAGTCAAAAACTTGCGGCTCTTCAACTGCTCTATGTGCAGCGTCCAAAACAGTTGTAAGTAAAACAGTTGTTGGATATTTAACAACCTGTTGATACCTAGCATATCCCAGGTACCATATTACACTTGCAACATGGGCAACCACTTTGTATGTGCAATAGATACCCGAAATAGGATCACCATTTTCTTGAAATGGAGACAGCAAATATTAAATGAAAATACTATGGTTAATAGCTTGCGTAAACCTTGAAAATATCTTTGCTCTTATTAAGCCAGGTTCAAATTGTTGGCGGTATCTTGAATATAAGCTGGAGAAAACCTCACTTGATAGGTACCAAATGTTTTAGAAATAACATAGTGTCTATAGGCAAAACAGGAAATTCAATATTATTATTTTTCATATTTACCCATGCACCACCACCTCGACGTAAGTTAAAATAAAGTATACCCCTTATGCATTGAAAATGACTGCCTTTGTATTCAAAGATTGAAGCTCTTTGGCGCTTTTAGATATGTTCAGGTTGGGGATTATATAACCGATTTGTAAAATTGTCTACATGAACTTCTGCTTTATTGTGCAATATTCTACTAACTTCCATATGACTGAAAAAAAATATAAATAAAACCGCCATATAATTTTGGTTCACCCGGTACCTAAAAGTGGCTTTTTTGGAGGGACACGCTGTATGTATAAATGAGATACTGCCAAGTTACGAAATTCCTATAGGTTATAATAATAACTGACATAATATATTATATTTAGGCCTACTGGACTGTATATTTGTTGGTTCATTAATAAATCGTGCACCTTGTAGAACATGACAGATAAACACCCTGTACACGATAAAAAAAGTACCTTGTATGGAATATATATTCTTTTTATATAAAAAATGCCTAATTTTTTCAGTCTAGGGTAACAGACAGTATTTTGTAATATATAAAATAGATTTTTAAGAATTTTTGGCCTTATTTTATGGTATCACCCTGTATAGCTACAAGCTTGGCCCAATGAAAGAAAATGCTTCTTTGGACTTCCACAATAAAATATTAAAATTTCAAAAAAATCTGTCGGTGACTCAAATCCATAAGAAGTGTGCCATGTCCTTTGGGAAACAAATTGAAAGCGAAGTTCCTTTTGTTCACGTGTTAAATGCTGCACTGGAAGAACGTGATATGGAAGATACTTAAAATATTTCAGTGTTCTCTGAACCGTCGCATAGGTTACTCTTCTTCTTGCAGGGCCATACCTCAAGTCTCTAACTGGGTCAGCAATTGATTTCATGGGATACAAAGTAAAATAATTTAGAATAGCCCGATCCCGGTTTCTTTTACTTATTGTAGTCTTTTTTCTAATATGTAACGATTTTGTTTCTTCGAATAAGACCTTTAGTTTTAAAATCGTTTTTACTTGATATATTTCGGTGGAAATTTGCAACATATCTTCGTTGTTTCCCTGGCGTTTTCTCAACATTTATAATAGAGAGTTATAATTTGAAGCCGTTTTTTCTGATAAAAAGCTCATTATAAAACTACTCCAAAAAGTAATAAACGTATTTTTAAAATTCTTGACTTTGACAAATAAGCATCTGTGACCTGTGGCAGCCAAGTTTTTTAGGTGAAACTCTCCTCATAGTATCATGCAGTTTTTAGACAATTGCAGCAGAACGGCAGGAAATAAACCCAGCAACCCCTATATCACCGAATTGCTAGTGAAAATCTCTATCTACTGATATAAAAATATAAGGGTATTCCGTTTAAAATATACGTCACTCGTGCTGTAACTTTTTGTTTTTGTTTCAAATGTTTTTTTGATTGGATTATTGAATTCTACGGAAAAAAATACACAAAATGGCTATTTTCGTTTTTTAACGAAAATAGCCATTTTCTTTAAGTTCAAAAATAAAGCCCTGTTTACTTTAAAATGAATAACCCTGTACAAGAAAGACTTCTCCAGAATTTTTGAAAGGTTTAAAGTGATTCAAATATTAAAAAGAAAAACATTTTTTTTAAATATTTTAACAACAATATTTCTCGAACAAATCAACCAATTTTGACATTTTGGGGTTAAGAGCTGATTAGTTTTTGGGATCAGTCGGTACAGCCGTTTAAAAGTTATTAAAAAAAAAAAACAGTTTTAAAAATTTTATTTTTGGGATTTCTTAAAATGTACCGGTTTTTTTTTTATCTTTATGACAGCTCACGAAGGATTATTATATATGTATATTATATCCTACGGATTATATATACATATATAGACCTAAGTACCAAAGTACCGTGAGTGCCGGGTTTTCCGGTGTTTAACCCATTTCATCCCAGTTGTTCCGTCAACGTTGTCCAAGCACTGAAACATGCAAATATTGCATTTCACAGCACCTTTTAGACAACGCGGTAGTGCCACCACGGACGTTATTTTTAAATAACTACTACCTAATTTGGAATTATTTCGAATAGTACTGAAAATTTGTTTGGTGAAGGCCTTTTTGATACAAAAATGCCTTAGGTGAGGTAATTTAGTAGGCCTAAATTGAGGCACGAGTCTAAGGAACTGACACATTCATAGAGACATACCCCCACTCGCCTATGGCAGCCTTGACGGTCGAGCTTAACAGAAAAAGTGTGACGATTTTTTTTAACATTTTAACCAGACTAGTCCAGTAAAACTTTTTTACCGAACTCAATACTGTAAATTCTTTCTTATGCCATTTAGCCGATTTTTTTGGTACTAACTGCTCTATAGCCATATTAGATTTTGCAAAATTTCATCAGAAATCAGATTTTCACCATCTTCCTCCATTTCGTCAATTTTACCAAAAATGATTGTAAAATAACACTTATTTTTAACTGACTCAAATTTCATTTTGACATGAACAAGACAGTTTCGTTTCCTGGAAATATCAATGCAATCATTTCGTCAAATTTAAATTTTATGTCAGTACTGACAATGTTTTACCAGTAAACAAAACTCTTAAAATCCGTTTCCAAAGCAGAAAATTATTTTGTAGATATATCTACGAAGCAGTTTAAGAATACATTATTATCGCAAAACATAAATTTTAACAGTACAGTATGGAATAAAATATTGTACAGTGACGGCCATTAAGTCTTGGGCAAAAAAATTGTCAAATTTTGACTTTTCTGCCAATTTTTGTAAATTGCTCTTTTTTTACCTTGTTTTACTTTTAATTACTCTAAATAAAGCATAAAGTAAAAAAAAAATATTTATATCTTATAAAAACTAACAAATTAATAAATTAATTAACAATTTAATAAATTTGAACAAACTTAAATATCCTTCCAAACAAATTTAATATTTTATTGCAGTTCCGTTTTTTTCTATGATAGAGTTTATTTAGCCTTCCAGGCATCGAATGGACCAAAGCCCGGGCGTAGTGCGGATTTCCTCGTATATACCTCATTCCACGCCTCTAAAATTTTATCCTTAAGTTAGTTTACATTTTGCGGCCTAACTCATTTTCCCTATTTATTTTTTTAACTAATAAGTCCCAAACATTTTCCATAACATTTAAATCCGGACTACGTACGGGCCACGGTAAAACCCTGATACGCTGCTCATCCCATCCATTCATCGACTTGCCGGGCCGTATGAACGGGACACTTATCTTGCTGAAAGACAAAATTTCTGTCCGGAAATCGATCCAGTACAAAAGGAAGCATGATATTCTGTAGTAGATCTATATATACCTTCGCATGAAACCTTCCTTCGATAAAATAACATACACCAGGTCCTTGTGCACTCAGCCACCCCCAAACATTTACCAAAAATCGCCCACTACTTCTGTCCTTTTGGGAATATTTTTTATCAAATCGTGTTCCTTTAGGCCTGTAAGTATATCTTAAGTATCCCATTGTAGCACAACTGAAACACTTTTTCATCGGTGAATATTATATTTTCCCAAAAAATTAGAGACTCCAAGTATAATAATTGTAGAACAAATCCAATGCGTTGTTCTTTATTTGCATTTGTTAAAAATGGTTTTAAGGCTGCTTGGTGGCAGCGCAATTCGGATATTTGCCTTATTCTTCGCCGTGCCGTTCTAACCGATGCTGGGCAAATGCTTTTCGTTTTTGCTGTAACGACAGATTTAAATGGTTGATTTCTTAAAACATTAACAAAATTAATGTCTTGTTCTTGATTTGATTTGGGGCGTCCACTTCCAGCTATTCTCTCAAAGGAGTGTGTTTCCTGCTATTTTTTTAACAAAATAAATAGTACTCTTTCGCCACATCCCTTTCTGGCCAACCTCTCTGCTCAATATAATAAATAATTAAGACTTTTTGATCCAAAGTTAAGATTAGCATTTTAAAAAATATTTTTAGACACTGACAACTGACACCTGTTTATTAGGTTTTTAAGTAGGTATTTATATTCAGCAGAAGGTGGCATAGACCTATTTTACGAAAGGGATAAAGAACTGCCCAATATTTAATGGCCGTTACTGTACATTATACGTCCGAAAACCTTTACAGTATTCGTTTCAAAATTCCAGGCTCGGCTCCTTCGTCGCCTCGTCCGCAAACATCTCACTTATACTGTAAAAATCATTTTCCGGACTTAAATATCTATAATAGTAAGTCCTTAAAAATAGTAAAATTGTTTTAAAATGTGCCACTTACCTCACAAGTTAATAACTAAAGTATATTTTCAACAAAAAAAAAGGTTATGACAAGATAACACTACATTAATTTATCTTCGCGCCAAACAATGTGTTGAGATCTACTTATGTATTTAGTTTAATGCGATAATTGTCTGATGACTTAAATAGGATACGTTTTCTTGTATAATGAAACTTCCTATTGTGCCAACTATTATTAATTATTTTTAAGAAGTCATTTTGTGTTTTTTACATCACTACTCTTAAAACACTATAAAATAAATTTTCCAATTATTAAATTAGCCATAACTCTTATAGTAATATACAGGGTGGTCTCAAGTCTAGTTCACTGATTGGTTTTGAGTAAGGATTAAATAAATAAATTTTATTAACAACCGTTTAGTTATGCCTTTTTTACATACCAATTTTTATAGTATTTGAGCGACGGTATGAGACTCATAACACAACTAGTCGTGTTATGAATCTATAACTTAACTAGTTTTTTAGTCCAGGAAACGAACCATTTTGCCTCGCAATTTTTCAAATGTATAGAATGACTTGAAATTTTGACAGTAGGTAGGAAATAGTCCAAGGATCAAAATCTATATCATGCCGAAGAGCGCCTTTACCTTGGGGGTGGTTGCCAAACCATCTCGGTAATGGAAATTTTTTTAAAAAATTTTGACCAAAGAAATCGATAGAAAAATAATTTTTAAGTAAAAAATGTTTTATGCATTTTTTTGTAAAATGCATAGGTATTTTTTGAATGAGTTATTCGCGATCGAAAGTCGGAGTTTTTCGTAGATTAAATCAACGTTTTTAATCGGTTTTTTGCAAATAACTCGATAAGTATGCATTTTATCAAAAAATACTGTAAAAAACCAAATTGTAGCTTAAAAAAAACGAAAAAAATGTTGTGGGACCAATACAAACCAAGTTGTGGTTTTTTAAAGGTTAGCTGTTATTCATCAAACACAAAATTTCAGTTTCAAAGGCAAATAACGCAAAATCTAAGAATTTTTCGAGGAAAACTAATAATACCTTTTTTAAAACATTTGCTAAGACCTTTTTTTTAAAGGTGTGTATCATAAAAGTTACGTGAGTTATGATTAAAATAAGGTTAGACTAAAATTTTTTGAGTGCAAAAATTTTCGAAAACCACCCCCTAATTAGCACCCTAATTAAAGTGAGCCGTAGCCCTTTTTCAGTTCTCTTTATCTATGTATTATAAATAAATAAAATAAATAAATACAAAATGAAGCTGCAAGTGAAAATCATTTTCAACAATATTTTAATAAAAAATGACATTTTCTTGAAAATAACTAGGGGAGATACGGAAAAATTACTTAGGTATTAAATTGTAGCTTTTTGAATTAAAAACACTTTGCTTTTTTTAATTAACTGTATGACGAAAATTAAGTGAGATATAAACGTTTAAAACGCGTGTGTATAGGACAAACACTACCTTGTTTCAGCCCTTTAAACTTACTTCTAAGAAAAAATAAGGGTGTTAAACATGACCTTATAGCTGTTGAAAAAATCGACAAAATGGTTTTTTAAAGAACTTTTTATTACAAAAACTGAAGAATTTATGCTTAAAAACAATTTTTTGGAGCGACTAAAAGCGATTTGATGCATTTAAAAAAACGCGGTTGTGTACTATTCTTTGCATTGTTATGTTGTAAGGGGTGGATTTTTGAGGATTAAAAAATTACAAAATTAAATTAGTAATTCTTTTGAGCAGTCAAATTTTCAATTACAACTCTGTGACAGTATGTTAATTTTTCTAGGGTAAACAATTTTTTTTATTTAATCATAATAAGGGTTGATTTTCAAGGGCTGAGATATAATAAATAATGTTTTAAAGAATTAAATACTCATTTTTCACTGCAAAATTATAGTCACAATTTAATAAACACCAATCACTAAAATAAGAAGGTTTTTATCAATTCAAAAACTTCTGCAACCACTAAATAAAATTACACAAAGCAAAACAATTAAAATTAATACGCCGCAAATGACAAAAAAACATGTAATTTGCTTAAAAGGGTTGATAAGACGACCACGGTATGCAGTGGATATGGTTTCATACGCGCCGCGAGGTCGCACAGAAGACGGTACTACGACTCTAATAAAAGTATAAGGTGTTGCTTACCTACACACTCATTTATCAGTGTGTAAGTAGGCAACACATAATAAAATTTCGTGGAATTTCGTTACTGCGCAGAATCGCGGGGGCCACTCATGACAGTTATTTTCATAGTGGGCTGGACATTTTTTGGTCGAATAGGCCATAGCATTGGGCTTCCATATACCTTCAAACTTCCTTGCAAAAGATAGGCATTATTTGAGCCACCGAAAATGAGCGTAAAGAAATATATTAACCAACCAGTCTTGGGTTTATACATAGGTACATTATAGAGGAACAAGAATAATGGGAGGATTGGTATAAAAGGAAAATGGGAGATTAGGTACCAGAGGCTGCGCTGCCTTTGGTAGCAAATTAAGACGGCTCTCAGAGGAGAAGAGGAAAAAAAGAAGAAGATACAGATACCTACTACTAATTCCGAGGATGGGATGAAAAATTTTAGGCCCAACCCATGGAGGGCGCGAGTTGCCGTCATATGACCGCATATTCAAATACCCGCATGCTTTGCTAGTTTATCTTTAAAGTTTGGAAACAGCGCGTCAAGTGGTTTTTATTTTATAGTTTTTTTAGGTTTTAAGATTTTACATTTTTTAAGCATGAAAGAAATTGAGATACGTGCAGTTATAAAATATTTTCATAATACCTTCTACAGAAATTAAAGCACAGTTTAATGCTACTTTAGGTGAGAGCGCCTTTTTCCACCGTTAAAACTTGGGTTGCAGATTTTAAACGTGGTCGCACGAGAACTAAAGATGCCCCACGTTTCGGCAGGCCAAAACGGCAATTTCTGAAAAAGATATAGGAATTGTGCAGAAAGTTTATAAAACTGTTTTGAATGATCGCCGGCTGCAGTTAGAGGACAGCGAGGCTATGGCGAGCAAACTACATTTAAATGAGTTTAAGGGAAAAAATATTGTTTGGGTGCCTGTCCTCCAGTGAAAAACTCATTGCCCAATCTCAAAGGTTTAACTGTTAAGCTTTCCCCAACTAAATTATTTCGCCCATTGTTACAGTCAAAAACTTGGATCCACTCTTCTTCCGAGACAAAACAAATTATGACGGGAGGCCGATTTGAAGAAGGCAAAGCAACTCCATTAAACCAAAAAGGAAACTTTTGGGATGTCAAAGGCATTTTTTATAGACTTGATAAAGGAAAAACTATAAATTCTAAATATAATGCCAACTTACTTGACCAGTTGACCCAAAATATTCATGAGAAACGTTCTAGTTTGGCCTTGCCACAAATCATTGATTGTCATTTAAAAAATTATCAGTTAGGCTTTAAGTTGGTTTTGCACCTTATTCACCCGATTTGGCTTCATTGGATTTCCATGTGATTCCGAATTTGGACAAAAATCTTGCTGGTAAAAAAATTGTCTCGGATTTAGACGTGATTGCTACAACGATGGCATAAGGGCTCTTAAGCGACGATTGAATAAATAAATGTATTGAGCTACACAGAGGCTATGTAGAAAAATAAACATAGTTTTTACTTATATTTTGCCTTTTTCCTACTTAGGATGGAAACTTTTTATCCCATTCTCGTATTATAAATATTAATATTTTTATGTCGATGTTCTTCTTCAAGAAAAGGGTGGCTCGCAACATAGAATTAAACGTTCACAGACTCGATGCGTTGTCTTTCCATAAAGGATTTTTAAAATATGGCAAAAATTACACCATGTCGAAAACTGGTTGTATATTTTCCCATATCTTAATCGCGACTTTTCCGGCAAAAATAATTCCGTGGCACGTACTGTGGCAACTTGTTTGAAGGGAAACTGCTCAAACTTAAAAAAAAACAGATGCCTACTTGATAAACAACGTTTGTAACCATGGTGTGGAGCACGTAACAGTTTCCCACAGTATGAATTTAAAAAATGTTACATCACATCACGAGTGTATGTCATGTTTAAACGCATATGTTACATCACATGTGCGTTTAAACATGACACATACAGTGTGTTTCGGGAGGAAAAGGAGATATATTGGGAACATGTTCAAAAGGTCAAAATAAGAGAAATTAACCCATATGTTTTAATCTGATTCTTAACCGTCTCTGAAATAATCGGTTCTAAAGTTTTTTTTTTTGTAAAGTTTTGGAGTAATTAAGAAGTTTTGTATTTCTAACTCCAGTTTGTAGGTATTTCATTGCTGGTCAATACCTAATTTAATTGTCTGGTGGTTTTGACAAGCATGGTTGTCAATTTGATTGATTCAGAGCATTTCGACTCGAAAAGAGAAAAGGTTCCATACGTAATGACTCACACACTCACCCATAGGGAGTATGCTGACATGATATTCGTGTATGTCTTCGGTAATGGTAGTGCATTGGGTGCTGTTGATGAATAACGACGTCGTTTTCCAGATCGAAGAGTTCCTAATCGAAAAGTTTTTTAAAAAGTGTTTGCAAATGCTCAGGAAACAGGAATGTTTCCAAGCGTAAGGATTGATTCTGAACGACAGGCGGTCTAAACATGGAAAATGAAGAGAATGTTCTGGATATGGCTGAAGAGAACCCAGGTGTTAGTACGAGGCGAATTACGAAAGAACTTATTAGAATCATGTGGCGTTTGGAAGACCTTGAAAAACGGTTTAAACCTTCCATGTTCAACCGGTTCAACATCTTCAAGAAGGTGATTATGGCTTAAGGATTCAATTTTGTGAATGATCCAACAAACGAGGCCTACATAAATACTTTTATTAGGATGAAGCTCATTCACTCGCGATGAAAAATAACTGTCACAATGAACATGGTGCTCAGATGAAAATCTTCATGCCACGTTGAACAAAACTTTCAACATCGATTCAGTATTAATGTGTGGTGTAGAATGCTCAACGACCAGTTGTTTGGTCTTTTGCATTGAATGAGCGTCTTACTGGAGATGGATATTTACGGTTTTTGGAAGACCATTTAACAAACATGTTGGATGATGTTCCGCTAATTGTTCGACACCGAATGTTCTTTCAGCACGATGGAGCTCCGCCTCATTTAAGTCACCGGGTGCGTAATTTCTTGAATAATCGTTTTCCTGATCGTTGGATTGGCAGAGGAGGACCGCAAGCTTGGCCACCGAGGTCACCAGACCTAAACCCACTGGATTATTGCCTCTGGGGGTAGATGAAATCACTAGTATACGAAACACGGTAGAAACCATGGAAGGACTCCACAATCGAATTTTTAATGCTGCAAATATCATTATAAACAATCCCCAAGCAATTCAACGCGCAACATGATCAATTAACAAACGTGCTACAGCTTGTATTAAAGTTGGTGGGAGTATTTTCGAAAACATTCTGTGTGTGGAATTAGTGGAATTTTGTTGTTTTACTAGTATTTGTTAGTGTTGCTTTTGAAATAAAAAATAGTTACAAAAAAACTTTAGAACCGATTTTTTGGGACGGAAAACGAAAAACTATGAAATTCTTTTTAAACCTGAACTTTTTAAATTTTTTCCTTAAACACTTAAAGGTGTTTTCAATAAGGAAAAATTTTGAATAGGCTCTTTTTGGTATAAATTTTTTTAAAAAAATTCATTTTAATCCTTGGAACAAATAACTTCCGGGAAATTGTGTTAATTTTTTTTCAACCAAAAAATTTCCCATCTTAGTAATTTGGTGTGGGGGGTAAACGTAAATTGGGTTTTGCATTAAATCCCACGGAAAGGAATTCTTTGACAATAAATAAAATTTTTGGAAAAAACTTTTTTTTTAAAATTTTGAATAAACTCTCCTATTTAACCCCTTTTCAAATTTCAATTTAATCATTCCTGATTTGGGAAGGGCCCAAGTTGACGGTTTCAGATCAAAAACCCAGGGGAAAAAATGGGGGAAGTGAAAACTAATGAACCATGGGAACTCATTGGCCCAACGATTTTTAATTTAAATTATTAAACCCCAACAATTCACGAACATGATCAATTAAAAGTCCCTTTGTTTTGGGGAATCGCGGGAAATTCTTTGTAAGGATTTTTGTTTTAAAAATATGTTTTTAAATTTTAAATTAAAAAAAATTTAAACTTATTTTAACCGGTATAAGCAACTAAGTTCCCTAATTTTAACTTTAAAAATTTCCAAATATTCCTGGAAAACCCTTTATGGTATTAAAAAATAAAATCAATAATTTTACGAAAAATTGGCTTTTCAACCTTAAAATAGCTCAAGTCAGAAACTTAAAAAATAGTCATAAACTATAAAAAATTGGCTATTTTTTATTGGTTTTCAATATAGAAAAAAGAAAAAAGCTAACTTTTACGTACACTAATTTTTTTAATGTTCAATACGTCACTTTTTAAAAGAAGGCACTGTTACTTTGCTGTTCAATTTTAGGTACCAAGAAAATCTCTGCAAAGTGTATTTATTACATGGGTTGATGGATTAAATGCCAAAACGTGACGTTTTTTTACTTGTTTACCCGTCTCTAATTGTTGTAAAAATTAAAAACAAATCACTTTTTTACACAATAAAGGTGTACATATTTGTCAAGTTGCTAGATAACTGTCATTAATAGACAAACTTATATACAATCAAATATAGGTATTTTCTACAGTTTTTCTAATGAGTAGCATTCTATTTAAAAACTCATATACAGTGCTAAAATTTGCAGTGTTCACACTATGCTTGCTAATTTGTCAGCTAAAAGACACTTCAGCCAAAGTGATACATGGTAAGCAAAGCATTTACGTTTTTTATTATTACGATTTGCAATATCAGTTTCTAAAAAAAGACCAGTACCCTTATAGCAGAGTTAACAGAGCAAAATAAAGGCTGTTTTGGTATCTAATCTTTAACACTACCCAGTAAGTACATCAGTACCACCTTTTTGAAAAGTGGTGAGTAAAATATGATAAACCAAAATCTGTACAAAAGTTAACATTTTTTTGTTTCCTATATAGAAAAACCTATAAAAAATAGCTGTTTCGATTTAGAGCAGGGATCACCAAACTATTTTGGACAAGTGACCCCTTTTCCAAAATGAACTGTTACCTCAGACCCCCATTACTTTTAAGATCAACCCCCTTATTTATAATGGTCCGCTAACTTAAAACAGCTGCTACAGAGTGTTATTTTTCATTCTGACTTAGGTCAATAGAAGAAGACGGAGTGAGAATTAGCAATGCTTTAAGTTAGCAGACTATTATAAATAAAGAACCTGTTAGTTTTTTCCTATTGATACAAAATACCTAGGTACTAAGGTACCAATTGGAAAAATTTGCACTTGGTTAAGTGAGTAAAGTTGACTTCATTTTATCATCAAAATTTAACAAAATAAAAAGACATTCAGTAAATATCAAGTTTAATTTATAATGATTATCACAAATTAGATACTTAAAGAATCTTAAGTAGGTAGGAAATTATATTTAAAAAAGTATTAATTCGCAAAGAGAAAATAAAACTTTCAGTGTGATGTATGAACCTGGTGACTATCTACCAATCTAGCTACATCCGGGTCAATATTGGTGAGTTGCAGCCTTAAATCTCCACGTTCGTTGATTTTCAAACGGTTTCTTTGTTTCGTCAAAATGTTTGTTACCACACTGAAGCTTTTTTCAACTAGGTATGATGATGGAAAAGCGATAAGGTATTTTTCAGCAATGTTCCACAATGTAGAATACTGTGTTTCAATGTTGCGTTGCAACCAGAACTTCTGATAGCCTTGGTTGTTGTTTTTCATCTTGTACGAACTTGAGGCTTTATATTACTACAACAATGCTATTTCCTACAAAAATATTAAGTATTCTTAGTACAGGTAACACAACATAAACAATACAGTACCTACCTACCTATCTTAAAAGTTTTAAATAAGAACTTGTGGTGAGTTAATAGGGGTCGATTTTTAGACCTCGTCGACCCCCAAAATCAGTTTTTGTTTATGTCGACCCCTAGGAAACCGATATTGACCCCAAGGGGTCGATATCGACCACTTTGGGAATCCCTGATTTAGAGAAGCATATTTGGTAATTGTCTCGAGAGTTGCCTCCACTTTGATGTTGACCAAATTTGGTAAAGGGGGGTTTTTTGGAGCGCTGATCACGAATCTAAAAAGATATTTTTTTGGGAACGTTTAGTTTTCGAGATATTCATCAACAAAGTTGGAAATCAAGCTAACCTTATTTTCACTATTCCTCCTTCTTTTTGCACAGAATTTTTGATTTATACATTAAATTGGTATACAATATTTTATAAACACCTTTTAAAAACTTGTTTTTATATTTATTTTACACCATTTTTTCCCCTTTAATTGCCAACCTCCACTTTTAAACGCCGCTTACGCCGCAACCATGTATACAGTAGAGATTTTATAACTTAACAATTTAATGGAAAAAAGGTTTAAAAAAAATAAAAACACAAGTTTTTAAAGGTGTTTATGAAATAGTATGTGCAAATTTAGTGTAAAAATAATACATTGTGTGCAAAAAGAAGGTTTAATATAGTAAAAATAAAGTTAGTTTGATTTTTATTTTTGATGATGAATATCTCGAAAACGAAACGTTGCCGAAAAAAATGTTTTTAGACTCGTGATCAGCGCCCCAGCCCCAAAAAACCTCCGTATGCCAAATTTGGTCAAAATCGGAGTGGAGGCAACTTTTGAGACAATTACCAAATATTTTAATTTAATTGTAATTTAAGCGCGATACTTTTTGTAATGATAAATAATACAGGGTGGCCGGCCATATTTTGACCCATTTTAATCGAGAATAACATTGGAACAAATAAAGGTATCAAGATGCGGTTTTTGCAGATGCACTTATATTTCTTTAAAGTTTATTCTCGTACCTTCACGATTTTATTGTGACATTCCATTAGCTCAAAAACAAAATGGCCGATTTTCCATTATAGGACAACTATGTTATTTTAAATGGAACACCCTGTATATGTTTCTATATTTTCAAAATTTAATCTTTCCCCTTTAAAAAAATGTAACACCATCTATGGTTATCTCAAAAAACAACGTATTTATTGACCTTCGAAAAATTGACTGCATGTCGACCAACAATATTATTTAACAATTAAAATTTTCTTCATATGTTACAAAAAAAAAGGATCGCCAAAGGTTTAGGTTATTCACAAAATAATAGTTACAATAAGGTTACATTACTTTTTAAAAACTACTGTAAATGTTGAAAATGCCTTCCGCACTTCGACGCACTTATTTAAATTCGAAAAAAACTTATTAAAACTATTGACTAAAAATTCTTCAGGAATATTTTCTATTATGTTTCGGATATTAATTTTTAATTGCTCTAAATTTTGGGGAAGTGGACTATAACACCTCTCTTTCACATATCCCCACAGAAAAAAATCTGGAACAGTCAAATCTGGTGAACGAGGTGGCCAGGAAATAGGGCCTCCTCTTCCAATCCACCGGTTTCCAAAAACGTTGGTCAGTGAATCCTTGGTAATGTTAGCATAATGTGGTGTAGCCCCATCTTGTTGAAAATAGACGAAATTCAATAGATTTTCTTCTTGCAATTGGGGATAAAAAAATATTTCCAGCATATTATCAACGTAAGTCCAAGAGGTTACAGTTGTTTCATGAAAAAAAAAATGGCCCATAAATTTTTTGCTTTGACATACCACACCAGACTGTGACTTTTGGCGAATCTCTAACGTGTTCGTTATATTGTCGAGGATTTTCTGTTGCCCAAAACCTGCAGTTATGCTTATTTACTTTTCCATTGAGGTGAAATGTGGCTTCGTCTGACATTATTAGTCTATCCAAAAAATGTATATTGTTCCTTACTAAATTTTGAATTCTCTGGCAAAATTCCACCCTTTGTGGAAAATCAGTTTCTTTTATTTCTTGTAACATTTGAATTTTGTATGGCTTTAATTTAAGTTCTTTTTTCATGATTCCTTGTACTGTAGTTTTAGGAATATGGACTGAACTTGAGATTTTTCTTGTTGACAATGTTGGATCTTCCTGAGTTATCTCGAGAATTTGTAACGTTTTATTTAGCAAATTCTCATTGTTTACTAATTTCTTTTTACGGGCTAAAGATCCTGTACTCCAGAATTTTCTGTACGAGATTTTAATTGAATTTATTGTGGGTGGAGCTTTATTAAACATGTTTCTAAATCTTCGCTGGGTTTCTTTTACTGATTTGGTTTCGGCAAACATAATAACACATTTTCCTTTTTCGCTTAACGAGAACATTTTGCGCTTCCTAATTAAAATAACTTGTCAAAAATGACCAACAATGGCTGACAATGAGGCTTGTTGCTGTTATGGAAACGAGATAACTTTGTTTCCACAGGCGACTTTCAAAAAATCCTTTTAAAATAATATTCCTATTCGACATACAGTCAATTCTTTGGAGGTCAATAAATGCGTTATTTTTTAAGATAACCATAGCTTGTGTTACATTTTTTTTAAAGGGGAAAGATTAAATTTTAAAAATATTGAAACATATACAGGGTGTTCCATTTAAAATAACAAAGTTGTCCTATATCGGAAAATCGGCCATTTTGTTTTTGAGCTAATGGAATGTCACATAAAAATGGTAAAGATACGAGAATAAACTTTAAAGAAATATAAGTATATTTGCGAAAACCGCATCTTGATATATTTATTTGTTCAAAAGTTATTCGCGATCAAAATGGGTCAAAATATGGACGGCCACCCTGTATTTAAAAAATCAAATCATGGTGAAAATCTAACTTGCTTTCTTTTAATATTACTAAAACTAATATCTAAACATTCAAATGTGTACTCAATAACATATTTTAAAATTATGAAATTATAAAATCCTCTCCATGTATCTACTAAATTTTTTGAAATTTATGTTGATGTTAAACTAAATTTTAAAGAACATATAGAAAAATTATATAGCAAGTTTGCATCTAAGTGTTATGCTATCAGAGTATTAATGAATTAGAAGTCCAGTTTGAAACATATTTATGTTGCCTTAATTGAATTGATATGGCACTTATTTTTGGGGAAAGAACCTCGCGCATTTCTTATGGGATGTGGTCTCCGTGAAAATGGCTAAAATCGAAAATATATATATATATATATATATATATATATATATATATATATATATATATATATATATATATATATATATATATATATATATGTTGTAGCTTTTGTCATTCTGAAAAAAGTCTTAGTGGGCACAAAGCTCTACTATGCGTATTTTGGCTACTACGGAACTCCAAAGCTCCCCCAATCGATCGTTTCTTATGGGAAGTGACCCCGGTGAAAATGGCTGAAATCGATATGTGTTATAGCTTTGTCCAAAGAAAAAGTCTCAATTGGCACGAAGCTCCATTATGCGTATTTTATTTGCATATCGCTGTTTGACAGTTAGTTGACAGCTGTCAATTGTAAATATTGACTTTTTGACATTAAATTTGAATTCAGTGTAACGTAAAAATGTATATATTTTTTATATTATTATGCATTAGACTATTAAAATATGACTTTTTAAGTTTTTTAAATAATGATTGATCTGTGGAGCTTTTGAGCTCCGTAGAAGCCAAAATCCGCAAAATGGAGCTTCGTGCCCATTGAGACTTTTTCTCATGATAACAAAAGCTACAACATCTATCAGTTTTAGCCATTTTCAGCGGGGTCACTTCCCATAAGAAACGATCGATCTGTGAAGCTTTGGAGCTCCATAGGAGCCAAAATACGCATAATGGAGCTTCGTGTCTATTCAGACTTTTTTCTTTTATACAGGGTGTCCCAACTCTATTTATACACTAAATATTTCTGCCTCTGTACCTGATACAGAAAAAAAACTAAAGATAAAAATTTTGTGTTTGGTAACACTAATTTTATTAACAGTATTGGTAAATACGTAGGGTGTCTGAAAAACAGAGTATTCATTGTTAACTACGTTTTTTTTTTTAAATAGAACGGCCTGTATATTTTGCCGAATTTTGACTCTACATTCAATTCTACATCAAAAATGTCAAATACACTATACGTCAATTATTGCTTGTTTTTGAGATAATAAAGTAACTAATAAAGGACCTAAATTGGTCACTTTAACACTAAAAAAAATATTTTAAAATAATTATGAGAGAAAATAGTACTAAAAAACGATCAGCAGTTTAAACATTTACTAAAGGATGCTATGTGCTTTTATTCTTTAATCGTTTTTAATTATTACATAAGTAAATCAGATAATACTACAAATATAGGTCGTTATCTCAAAAACCAGCAGTATAGTGTAATATACATTTTTGATGTAGAATTAAATAAAGAGTCAAAATTTGGTAAAATATACAAGGCGTTACTAAAAACTTAACTTACTTAAAACTCTGTTCTGAGGACACCCTGTATATTTATTAATACTGTTAATAAAATTAGCGTTGCCAAACACACATTTTTTATTTAAAGTAGAGATATTTAGTGTATAAATAGAGTTGGGACACCCTGCATTTTAGAAACAGTATCTTTAATATACAAAAAATATCAGTTTAATAATACTAATAATTCTTCGCACAATACTAGACAAAATTCTCAACTTTATCATCCAATTTCATGTTCCCCTTTAATAATAAAAAAAAATTTAATTTATGACTCAAAAATATGTTTAATTATTTAGCGGACAGTATTAATAATATAGTTAATTTTCATAAATTTAAATTGTTCGTTAAAAACCTATTTTTAGGAAAGAATTATTAGGTATTGTCTAAATACTGTGAAAATAATTTTGAATATATTTATTGCATTATATTGTTTTTTTTTTTCGTCATAATCCATAATTTATTATTATTTTTTATTATTATTGTGGTTATATTTTATTATGCCTTATTGAAAATTAAAAAGATGTATAATCTTATAACAACATATTAAAAAATATTATTATTAGTATTGTAAGGTAACAAACAAAATGGCAGAAAAAGTCAAAAAACCGCTAAAATTAACCATTTATTGAAAAGTCCATATGTTAAACTATTTCAAAGTTGAAAAGCTCATCTTCCAGAAAATATTTTTTTTTAATATTTTATTTATACAGAGTGAAAAAGGAAGCTGTTCGACAAGTAGTATTTTCAAAATTGCATAATAAATATTTAGAAAATGTATTTTGGACAACTCAGTTGCCATTTTATAGTCTGGGAGGCCACCGCGAAAAGCCAAGCCCAATTGAGAACCGCATGAAACATTTTTTTTATAGTACTATGAACTATAGTCAATTCAAACCCGCACTGCTGCCTTAGCTCAGCGGGTTCAAATTGTTACGTTTACACGGATATTTTATTTAATTATTTTTTGGTCCAATAACTATACCCATACCTATCTAATTAAAACTTTAACTAAAATAAAATTTAAAATTTATTTAATTGAAAAAAAAAATAATTAGTGCCTTCTCTATCTGGGTGTTATATACCTAGCAGGACGCTTAACAGTTTTTCTCGATCTTCTATGATCGTTTAAATATTTTTATAATCGATTTAAATAATAATATTATTAATTTATAAAGAAAGTTACTCGTTCAGAATGATCTTGAAAAAATTTTCATGATGTTTTTAACATGAAAAAAATGTTTTTATAGTTTATTTATTTTTTTCCAGTTAAATTAATGTTTAAACTTTAACTTAATTATATCTTAAAGTAGTAAATAAATGGGTAAATACCATAATTTAAATAAGAATGGCTTTAAGCCTAGAAGAAGTAGATAGCTTAATAAGAGAAATGTTTTAAATTTTAATACTAAATATATACTATATATAAAAAAAATATGTTAAAATTATGATTAAAATTCTCTCAAGATCATTCTGAACAAGTAACTGTCTTTAAAAAATTAATTGATATTAATATTTAAATCTATAATAAAAATATTTAAACGATGAGCTATACACATAGTAGCATATGAGATCAAAAAATATTAAGCGTCCCGTCAGGTATATAACACCCGGATAAAGAAGGCATTTCAATTAAATAAAGAATAAATTCTATTTTAGTTAAAGTTTCAAGTAGATCGGAATGGGTATAGTTATTGGACCAAAAAAATTAGATAAAATATTCGTGCCACCAGGTTATCCCCCATTGCCTCGAGGCACATGTGTATTAGTTTGTTTCATTCAATAAATGGAACATTTTGAATTAATTTTTAAATGGATCGGTGCAGGTATACTTACTTGTACCACAAAAAATTTTGTTATTAGCAAAATATTTAAGGACCAAAATAACTTTTTTTGCTTATATCACCTTTAATACTTATTTTATTAAAATTTGTATATAACCTTTTTTATAGAACTTACTAAAAGGCATATTTTTTGTTTATTACATTTTTCGTAACTTTTTTAGTTTTTAAGATACTGCGTTTTTATTTTAAATTTAAATCGTTAATATCTTAAAAACTAAAAGGGCTACCAAAAATGTATATAAAAAAACTGACAAAGTTTTATTAAGCCATCAATTTTGATTATATACTTTTTTTTCTAAAATCAATATTTTTCGAGTTATATTAAAAAAAAACGATTTTTCACGATTTTTTTTAAGGTAAAAAAAAATCAATTTAAACTCACTGAGCTGAGGCAGCAGTGCGGCTACATAAAACAAAAATGTTTCATGCGGTTCTCTTGTAGGCTTAGTTTTTTGCGGTGGACTCCCGGACTATTAATGGATGACTACACTTGTATGTACAAGGTCCGATCGACAGACGCGATGAAAGTCGAGTGAATAAAATACCAAGCTGAGCTGATTCAGATATTGAAACACTTTTGATTTTCAATCAGTGGATATGTGCCATTTTTTGGTATATTTTTAGAAAATAGAATACTATAATCTATTCTTTTCGTTTGTCAAACACACATTAAGAAATAACGTATTGCATTGGTTTAAAGAGTCGGTAACTATGGTTACAACAATAAAAAATATTTCTGTATGTTTTCTTTCAGATTACTCGCATTACATTTTTTTGGAAAATGGGACCACTTCGGTCCAGGTCCCGGAGTATAACGAACTGAGCCTGCTCAGCCCTATTGACCCCTATAAATTTGCATATCGCCTGCAACGAAAAAAAAAAAAAGAAAACCTTCCAATAACCCAAAAAATCAAGAACACTTATCTACGTTTTGGTGGCAAGTCGGCCACCATTGTTAAGATAAAATTAAAAGAAAAAAATTGAAATTTAAACTAAATTTTTAAAAAAGTTTTGGATTTTAAATTTAGAAAATTCTGACAGCTTTTTAAAATTTATGACGTTTTGTCATAAATGACATATTAGGTTTTTTAACTGTTATATTAATATTTTTCAAAAAGACAAAAAATGTGTGGTGGTGTGTTACTTAATTTTAAGTTTACTTGAAATTACTTTAGCATCAAGCATAGATAACCATGTATTATTTAAATTAACCGATATTGATGGACTGGACCTAGTGTCAAAATTACCGGTAATTTATAATTTGAAAAAAATTGGTAAA
>JAHBCN010012072.1:0-27405 GCA_019359885.1 Listronotus oregonensis
ATAAAGCCGGGACTAGGGTTTATTCCCGAAATTCTCGAGCCGAGAATTCCCGGGAAATCGGGCTTTTTCCCGGGAAATCAGCTCAGAACCAAAATCATATTTGAGTCTATGAAATGGGAAAATAAAACTATTTGCGTTTGCCGTTTGTTTTAAATGCGCGGCGGCAGGGCGGAACGGGCCCAAAGCGCAGTAGTACCGTCGTTTTGTCATAAACAATACAGTAGGTAATACACACTAGGCATGAGCTAAACAGCGATTTTTGCATAACGCCGTTATCGGCGATCGCGATTTTTAAATAACGGCTAATTAAAAGCGTTATCGTGATTGCGACTTTTCTCACTACGCCAAACTAGTGTTTTCATCATTTGCGGCTATTAGCGCTCTCGAGTGATTCATTTTGTTACTGCATATTAATTTCACTTGCCTGCCTCTTATTGTACTGATCATAAACTGTAAAACTCAAGCTGCTGACTAGGAAACTTAGTTTTTTTATGAAAAAATATTGTAAAATACTTACTTCTCCAAATACACCATCCTATATGGAATAACTAAGTGAAATATTATAGAAAACTGTAATTTTACTTCATAGATCAGTTAGGTGCGTGAAGATGGAATCGAGAACCCTTTGGAATAAAATACGTTGCATTTCGCTCTATATCACTTAACGCGATGGAAAGCGATTAGCTGTGTTGCATGTTAGTTGACGCGATTTCGCGTATTTTAAAATAATCGCTGTTTCTGTCAACCGCCGTTATTTGCGATTTTAGCCAACATTTGCTATTAGCGATTTTTCAATAACGGCGATTAAATCACCGGTAATGATATATCGCTCATCCCTAATACACACACGTTCAATCGTGTTTCGACTCTAGCTGAGTTCAGACGGTTTACAAAATGTAGTACACGCAATTTGTAAATTTCTCGACAACCCGAGAAGACCCGAGAAATTAGCCTCGAGAATTCTCGAGACCCGAGAAATTGATAAGCTCGAGAAATCATGAACCCTAGCCGGGACCGATGCCTATAGCTTTAGCGGTTTTAAGGATATTTAAGCGCTTTCATACTTTTTGCTGAAAATGCTGTGTTGTCATATCTCAGCGGCAAGTAGAGACATGATTTTACAAATTTGGAATTTTACCTGATTTGGCCCGCCCAAATTATTGCAATTTAAATAAATAGGATATGGAAATTTAGGGTAACAAAAAGTTTACGTGCAGCACAGAACTGGAAAATCAATCAGCAGGGTCGACATTCCTTTTTAATTTTGCTTACCTAAAAATCCCTAGATACCGAATTTTGTAAACGCAGCTTTAGCGATTTTAAAGATATTTAAGTGTTGCGGTACTTTTTATTAACCTTGTATATCCCTTTAGACACATTTTTATTTATTCATAACTCATAAACTGGACATGAATACGGATATCTACCAACTAATTATTATTTTTTGAATTATTTTAATGATATTGTCTATATTTATCTGAATGAAAATTAATTGTTTGGTAAGCATGTAAAAGAATTAATATTGTAGTTTTTATGTTCGGATTCATTCTTCATTTTTTAGCTTTCAAAATAAAATAAGGGTCCGTTGTTGCCTTGTACAAATATATTCTTAAATCAGGTGTTTCAAAAGATGGGTACTTATTATGCCAAAACTTTAACCGGTTTAGGCATAACCAACCGTTACGTCTTGAAAAAAATACAGTACTTAAGAGTTTACTACAAATAATTATTTTTGAATCTTACAAGGGTGGTAGTTATACAGGATGAGTCAAGCCTTTAATAGTACATAAACTACCTAAAAACAACATTAACCAAAGTTGTAGACTTTAAAAGAGTGCCAAATTATAGTATATAGTGTGACGTAAAAAACAGGACTAGCAAAAACACATAGATATTTTTTTAATAAAACATCCTGTATTCGGTGTATCATCCTAAAGCTTAAATAAAAAAATATTTTAGGTCTTTTTTGGACAGAATATCCTTTGTGTTTCTTCTTGAAGCAAAATATTTATTCATTCTATTTTCATACACATATATAGTTTAGTCCACATTGCTTTCTCATATTTCCAAAACAGTTGAATAACGTGCCAGTACGCCATATATTTTTAAAATCAGGACGAATGATGACCATTCTTTTTAAATTGTATACAGTCCCAAAATTAATAACATTTCTCAACTTTGCGATTGTTTGTTTCTCCCGATATGTTTATTAGAAAATAGAGTAAACACTAAGAAAGATTCATATGAAAAGTTATTTTCTTTTTTTAGTAGTAGCTCTCTATTAAGGTCAAAATATAAAAGAAATTCTTGCGCATTCTTTAGAAGTTATTTATGATTTTAAGAAAAACCTTACTCAATATTGTGCTAATTAAAAAAAAAATAGTTTATGCTGTATCATTACGAACTACTAGGTACAAAATATTTAAGAACTTTTCATCCTATCAAAATATGTTCATAGCTTTTGGTAAACCTTAGTTTCTTATATCTGTATTACTACTAAAAATCGGCCAAAAATAAAAAATGATAATAGGAATAAGTTCCCTTTTCACATAAATGATTTCAGTCAATATTTTTTTCTAAGCAGATACGACTCTTCTGGATGTATTGTAATAACAGTTAACAATAAATAAATAAGGTGGTAGTATGCTCTAGTCCTTTTAGAGAACATATATATTAGAATGTTAACAAAAAACTGACCAGCAAATGCGCAAATTAGGTTCAAATTTTAAACGTTTCTTTTCTTCAAGAACTTCCTCTTTATATGATATAGTAAAAAATTGCAGTCATTTACAACAAATTATAATATCAAGCATGCATTGAGAGTAGGGTTCATGATTTCTCGAGCTTATCAATTTCTCGGGTCTCGAGAATTCTCGAGGCTAATTTCTCGGGTCTTCTCGGGTTGTCGAGAAATTTACAAATTGCGTATACTACATTTTGTAAACCGTCTGAACTCAGCTAGAGTCGAAACACGAATGAACGTGTGTGTATTAGGGATGAGCGATATATCATTACCGGTGATTTAATCGCCGTTATTGAAAAATCGCTAATAGCAAATGTTGGCTAAAATCGCAAATAACGGCGGTTGACAGAAACAGCGATTATTTTAGAATACGCGAAATCGCGTCAACTAACATGCAACACAGCTAATCGCTTTCCATCGCGTTAAGTGATATAGAGCGAAATGCAACGTATTTTATTCCAAAGGGTTCTCGATTCCATCTTCACGCACCTAACTGATCTATGAAGTAAAATTACAGTTTTCTATAATATTTCACTTAGTTATTCATATAGGATGGTGTATTTGGAGTAAGTACCGTAAACCGGGGTGACTATGATCCACTTTTCAACTTCAAATGGTCGTAGCTATCGCCCATAACATATTTTCGTTATGGTAGATGTTGCAAAACCTTGAAGACGATGCCTACTTTCGATTTCTATAGATAAGATATTTTTATTTTTTTCCCATACATGAAAAAAAAAATAAAAACATGGTGGCCATTTTCACCCCTTAGTGTGGGGTCTATGTGGCCTCGTATTTATTTATCCCGACAGGCCCGCTTTGGACCTTGATATGGGCGTCTATGGCCACTAGAAAGTTTTTAAAACACTTAGGCTGTATTTATTATATTAATATTTTAAATAAAAGTCGTATTTTCTTATATTTTTTATTGCAAATGAAACAAGGTATAAACATAAACATAACATTTCGTTTAATGGCACTTTGGTTGGAACAGAAACTTAAAAGTAGATGCATCTGATGCAAAACAAATAAGTAAAAACTAAAAAATCAACTTAGGAGTAATATTTGGTTAGGTACAATAGGAACTAGCGTAGGAATAAAAATTAATTATTTAAAGAAAACAAAATTTTTGTATTTCAAAATCTCAGGCACCACAAAAATTGCCCTTGAAGTATGAGAAGTAGGTGCCTGGATCTTCTCCATAATGTCTATATTTTGATACCAAATGACATCTTCACATTTGGGCCATTTCCAAATTCTTTGACCCACACTCAACCATAGTCGACACCTCCAATTCATTTTTCTTAATGGAAACAACTTTGCCTGGATAGTATCTCTGGTCATATTTGACTATGACAAAGTCTCCAGGTTTATACGTATGTGTGCTACTGGATAAATTGTCATCTGGTAACTGTTCGACTTCATCATCAGTGCTTTCGCGACCCCAATTTTCCCCTTCGCTTACAAAAGACTGGTTTTGAAGTTCGTTCATATCTTTTCTCGGAATTCTATTTATAACTTGCTCTCTATTACATGGATAAATTCCACACTTTCGGAAGCCAGATATTAAAGACTCCTTGCCACTTTCCGTAAGATCGAACATTAACTGTTTTAGAAGGCTTGGAAAATGAGATTTGTTGACAACACATCCATATTTGTGTTTATATTTTTCCAAAATTTTTCGCCAAGCTGACTTCATTGGCCGGAAATATGCAACATCCAACGGTTGTGTTAAGTGTGTCGTATTCGGGGGAAGACATACAAATCTAACATTGTTTTCTTCGCACAGCTGCAAGACATGGGAATTTATATGAGATGACAAGTTGTCACCTATAACAACTTTAGGACCCTCTTCTTTCTTCAAAACAGGAAGCAACAAATGTTCAAACCAATCATCAAAAGTGCAGGAATCAAACCACCCTGTTTTCGTTCGATTATACCTCGTGTTTGGTGGCCCGCCTTGGATCCAAGAGTCATATAAGTTCGTCGCCCGATAGACCACATACAGTGGTAAAAAAGTGCCAGCAGCATTACCACAGAACATTATAGATGTCGATGTTTTTGAAGAGTGAATAATTCTCTCAGGGTATTTTATACCTTTTTTCGTAATAATTTTCTTCTTCCCCGGGTCATCCGTCAAGTTGCTTTTCATCAAAGTTATAAATATTTTGTGGCGTAATATCAACCAGTTCCCTTTCTAAATGATTAAAATAGTCATTAAGTGTTGCGACTGAAACTGCGGCTCTGGCATTTTTTATATTACTGGCAAATCTAACAGACAATTCTTTGTGCCTATTAAGAAATAGCTCGGTCCAATCAGAGCCAGGCATATTTTGTACAAATTTGGAACATGTCACCCCTTTTCTGTCTAAATAATTTTTTACCAACATTCTCAGCTTTTAATTTATCAATAGGAAAGCCGAACTCGGACAACGTTATTATATTGGCTACTATCATATTTTTTTCTTCTTTAGAAAAAAAAGGTTTGCCCCCCATGTTTCTTTTTCTGTGGACCTAACTTTAAATTTAACTGCAACGTGCTCCTGGGAATTTTATAGAGTCTAGATGCCTCGCGCTGACTCATTGTTTTTTTTTTTAATTTTGCTAAGGTTTTTTTAAGCGTATCTTCATTATAATTTCGATAAGGTCTGCTGCCCCTTTCCATATTTTCTTGGCATTTTCTGAAATAAGTCTTAATATTAATAACCTCAAAAATTTTATTCTGTATTACAGAATATACCAATAAATTTTTAGAGACCGAGTTTCCCCCAAACCCAAAAAAATTTTAAATTTAAAATGGAAAAAAAAAAAAAAACTACCTACCACTTACCAACCTTTTTTCTTCATATATTCCGAACGTAAACAAACAAGTCTTAACACCTGTTAACCCCGGAACCAGCGAGGCGACTAAATTGAAACGGTCAAACGTATCGAATCGGTGTCGAATGTGTGAAATTTTTTAAGGTTGTTGAGGAGGTTTTACTCCCCCCAAACACGTGAAAATCGGGGGGGGCACTGGGGAAACCCCCAAAAAAAAACCAATTTTTTTTTTAACAAAAACATTCTAAATATGACGCACAGATATCTGATCACCCCATTTCACTTTTTATTTTTTGCCAATTGGAAAAAGAAACACTTCGGGACCAAAGTTTTCAAAAAAAAAACTAGAAAAATGTTCATTCGACTTTAATCAAATCTAAAAAAAATTTTTTTAAATAATATAATCCTGTCTATCGTTAATTCATTCTTTTAAAGTTTTTCTTTAAAAAAACAAGCAAAAGGGAAAAAAATTTTGAAGAATGGTTTTAATGCTATTGTGAATTTAAACATCTTTCCCAAAACGGCCATAGTCACCTCGGCAGGCCCAAGTCACCCCGGTTTACGGTATTTTACAATTTTTTTTTAAAAAAAAAATAATTTTTCCAGTCAGCAGCGGTTTTACAGTTTATGATCAGTACAATAAAAAGGCAGGCAAAAAATTAATATGCAGTAACAAAATGAATCACTCGAGAGCGCTAATAGCCGCAAATGATGAAAACACTAGTTTGGCGTAGTGAGAAAAGTCGCAATCACGATAACGCTTTTAATTAGCCGTTATTTAAAAATCGCGATCGCCGATAACGGCGTTATGCAAAAAAAGCTGTTTAGCTCATGCCTAGTGTGTATTACCTACTGTATTGTATTATGTACAAAACGACGGTACTACTGCGCTTTGGCCCGTTGCCCCCCGCCGCGCATTTAAAACAAACGGCAAACGCAAATAGTTTTATTTTTTGATTTCATAGACTCAAATATGATTTCTCGAGTTTTCTCGAGCTTGATTTCCCCCGGGGAAAAAAAACCCAAGATTTCCCCCGGAATTTCCCCGGTCGAGGCCCCCGGGGAAAAACCCTAATTGAAAGCCACGAGTTTAAAAAAATATATAGTCTTATTTATCCCCATTCTTTAGCTCTTGATGTCTTTCATATTTGTATGAAAAGTATTTATGTCATTTTAAAATTCGGAGCGCTGTTGAACTATCTTTTCCTATGATATCCCCAAGTTTCCTTGTGCTACCCCCCTTCCTTATTTTCCTCCAGGTGAATAAAACTTCCAAGTCTCTTATCATTTTTTACATTTTTTTTTTTGATATTCCCTTGTTTCACATTGGCAGGGGTTTTCATTAATTTATTTTGGTCTTAAATTTTTTGATAGTCCTATCGTTGATTTTCCGGGTATCGGTCTTTAATACTGAGCAGCGAACATGTCTGATACCTTTTTTGGATTCCCATTCCATAAATTTCAAGTGACGGGATTCTTTAAATACATAACGCAAAAAAGAGAGGATTAATGGGTAGTTACCGTTTTATTTAAGAGAATGTATTCTTCTTAAACAATAAATCTTACTTTTTGCAAAAAATTTATGACCATTGACCAGACAAAAAAATTTGAGCACTTATTGGTTGCATTTTTTTTAAATTTCCCGTTAAAGTAACGGGTGTTTATAGCAACAAAAAATGAAAGTAATAAACTTGCTACTTTTAATATATATATATATATATATATATATATATATATATATATATATATATATATATATATATATATATATATATATATATATATATATATATATATAATAAAAATAAATTAATTTTAAAAAAAAAATAATGAAATTTTTTTTGTAAAAAAAAAAAAAAAAAATTTAAAAAAAGGGTAATATATTTCAAAGATATCTTTTTAAAACGCGAAATAGAATTTAATTTAAAAAAAAAATCCTAAATTACATGATTTATATGCAAGACAAAATATAAAAAAAAAATAATTTTTTTTACACAAAAAAATATAATAATTTTTTTAATAATTGTTACTTATATTAAAGCTTGCACAACATTTTTACCAAAGAAGTTAAAATCGGTTTTGAATTTTATTTATTCCACAGTTTCTAATGATAATTACAAGGGATGCTTGGGAGGATCTGCCAAATATTTCCAAAAATAGATAAAGACATCCTTTGAAATATTTAAAGACATCCTAAAGTTTTAAAGAGATCTTCAAAGACTCCTTAGATAACCCTGATTTCAAAAGATAGCCAAAGATATCCTAAAGTTATTTAATGTAAATGACATCCCAAAACATCCTGCAGTTTTTTGGAAATAATTAAATATGAATATTTAAAGACATCCTAAAGTTTTAAAAAATCCAAAACACCTTAAGGTAACCCGATTTCAAAAGATAGCCAAAGATATCCTAAAGTTAGTTTTTAAGTGTAAATGACATCCCAAGACATCCTGCAGTGTTTTGGAAATAGAAAATCTAGTCACCGTCGTCTGACATAAAGCAGCAAAAAAAAAAAAAAAATATTTTGGGATATCATCTGTTTTTCGAAATTACATCACACTACACATTAATTATGGTTAAGCTGCATATCATGGCCAACTGGCTTATTCGAATAAATGCCTTTGAGATGTTAAAAGCAAATAGGCTAAAAAACATATCGGGGGGTATTTAAAAAGTCTATTTAAGTTACTTCCTATCAAAGGGGGAAGTGCACAAATAAATTATTAGGATCGGAAAAAAGACAACTATCTAACCAATTTTTATTAATGAAATTAAATAAACCCAAAAATTTTGCATACCCTCTATAAAGTTGGTAAAATTCCACAATAATTCGTTGATTTCTCGAACGCGATAAAATTAAATGACAACCCTCACTGTAAACCCGCCATAGGCACCCCCCCTTTTGAAAGAGTACAGGTCCTGATTACCACTAATATAAATAGTTTGGTTAGCTTTTTTGGGATGCTCAATAACACACCGAAAATACCTTGACAAACTCCAAACGACTGATGAACTAAGACGAAAAACTTGTTTAATTGAATACCTGCAATTTGCTTTTAACCTACATAATATACCAAAAAGTAGGTACAAAATAAATAAAGAAAATTTTAAGCCCGGGACCTACATGCCGTTCCCAAAGCTTATGGAGTTGTACGACTAACAGTAGCAGAAAAAACGAGAAATCAACGAATTATTGTGGAACGTACCATATCAATTCCTACTTTTTGTATCGAAACTTTTAAATGGTCATTTCATTCAAAAAGACAGCCTTATACTCACGCGTGCCTAAAAAGTTACTTTTACGCACGCGTGTGTAAAAAAAAAATAAATCAAAGTGTACTGAATTACAAATAACACAGGCCCCCAAAAAAAATAAAAAATGGTTGGTGCTGGGTGTCGGATGGACTAGGATTTTTCGGTGTATTTTTTTCCGCTAAACACGAATCTGAAATCAAAATTGGGGGTCAAACAACAAAAATCGAAAAAAACCCCAAAAAACCTTTCACGGTACGTTTACCGGCGGAAACCTGCTACCACGGAATGTTTGGACTACGACTATATAAACTGTAAGAGATAAACAAATTTTATGGAACAAAAAAAAGAGCTTTTTAAATTGTCTATAAAAAAGTTATATAAACATTTTTGATAAGATAAATAATAAAGGAGATATAAGAAAATGTTTTTGACAAAAAAATTTTATTCCAAAATAGGAAAACTTTTTTTTTTTTAATGTGGTTTTTGTTTTTTTTTTTTTAACCCCAATTCAAAATATGCAGAAAAAAAAAAAAAAAAAATTTTCAAATTTTTTGCAAAAAATACTGAAAATTTGTTTTTTTTTTTATAATTTGAAAAGTATTGCATTTAGACAAAAAGGTTATATAACTAAAATAAACGGTTCTTTAAAAGTACTAGACAATGTTATGGTTTCAATAACACCAAAATCTTGGACTACCATTGTTTTTATTTGTATCAATTAACAAATAAAAACAATGGTAGTCCAAGATTTTGTTAGTTTGAAGTGTGATTTTGGTAACTCCAGTTATCACTTGAAAATGGTTGGAGATACATCACTAACCGAAACGTTGTGTATAAATTTACAAATAAAGACAATGGAAGTCCAAGATTTTAGTGTTATTAAAATAAACGGTCCTTTAAAAATACATTGTTTATGTCATATAAAGTTTCGTGTATCTTTTATAGTTTTTAAGATATTGACGTTTTAAATCTAAAAAAAGTTAATATCTGATATTATTACGCATTTTCTCGATGATTTGCTGTTTGACCCCCAATTTTGACTTTAGATTCGTGTTCAGCGAAGAAAAATATCCCAGGAAATCCTAGTTCAACACCCAGCGCACACCACTTATTTTTTTTTTGGGCCTGTGTAATTTATTATATACATTAATAAGACAATCTTTCATATCAGAGAATCGTACATGGATTGCACATGTAGTTCCTTCTTTATTATGTAGAGAAGATAATACTTCATCCGGGAATTATTGGTAGAAGAAACAGGAGTAGCACTAAAGGCAGCGTAATTATTATTCTCTCCCAAAATTTTTCTTGCTATCATCCGCTTATTTTCGATCGAATTTTCTACATAGCCCTCTGATATTGTAAATATTCTTGAAATATTAGTTTTTGTATTGAAAATAGTAATTTTAATAAACGACATAGCATCGTCAATTTCTTTTATCTGTAAATGAGTCAACTTTTCTCTCCAACAGGCTCCAAAAATTCGAACGATTAACACTACTTTCTTTAATAAATAATTTTCGTCATCAGCCTCTTTGAGAAACTTTTTAACCTTTGAAAAATATTTTGGACTTTCTTGGTTTATAACCACTTGGCTTTCTTTTAAAAAATGCAATAACACTGGTTTATTTACTGATGTCCACATCTTTATTGAGATAAACTAAAGGGTATTACAGGCATGGTCGATCCTATGACTTTGGGCGCCCCGTGCGAAATAGAAGCCGCCCTTTGTTGACAATTTCTTTTAGTAATATTAATTTTTGTATTTTTAACTTTGTAAACACCGTATACTCCTTAAAAATTAGTACTTACCTTTATCTAATTACGTCTTTTTTGTTAGTAGAGAAGAAAAAAATTAACAGTTTTTCAAAAACAAGATTTTTATATGATTTTATTATAAGCATACATTTTTTAAATATAATATAAAGGTGAAGAGAAAATACTAAACAAATAGTACTTAACTAAAATAAAAATGATGTAGTGCATATTTTTAATTACAATATTAACATACTGTACATAGATAAATATGAAACGAAAAAAAATCTTACTAAAACGAAACACAAAAAAGTACATATTCTTATTCTATAATAATACTCGTCTGCTTTTTCTTAATGCAAATTCATCTATTACGGTTGACAAATCTAAATTATTGCAAATGTTTTGTTCTATAGATATTAATGCAAGATTTGTCAGTGTTTCTTGGACATTGTAGATCTCAAATATTTTTTTTTTATTTAAAGTTTGAGCTTACTAAAACTTTGCTCTCCCGATGCAACAGTTACTGGTAAAGTAAGAAATATTCTAATGGCTATTGTTAAATTAGGAAAACAGGAACATAGTTTGTTTTTAATTATCTACGTTAAAATGTCCTAAGGTGTTTGCAAATTTAATACGATGGTCCTAAAGGCTAAAATTTCATTTAAAAGTTCTAATTTTTTTTTGTTTAAAAAATGTATTTCTTTATTTTAAATTCAGCCGCCCCAAAATACGGCCGCCCCGTGCGGCCGTACCATTTGCAACTCCGCCAGGATCGGCCCTGGGTATAGGGGAAAAGCGGCCAACTATCTGAGATCTGTAGGTCATAAACTTAATTTATTGATAGACAAATCAACAATCTACTGATAACTGGTAGTGATTTAGCCCGTTTTTTCCCTGAATTTATAACATTTTTTTTGTGAAGATTATTTATTTCACTCAACATCCAGCGTTATGCCTTTATAGGTACCTAATATAGTGAAACAAAACTGAACTAAAAAATAATTTTCAATAATTACCTAAAATGGAAACTTACTAGTTCGATTAGTGTAAGAAAATAAGCTAGATTTTTATTGTTTACTTTAAAAGTTTTTTTATGGAAAATAATTTTTCCAGAGTCCCAGTTAATTATGCACCAGTGAGGTAAAATAATCTTGACCTTCGTTTCCACAGAACTTTTAAAACGTTAAAAATTGGTAAATTTTTTTGTCGAAATTGGTGTTGGACACAAAATGACACAAAAGCAAAAAGCGTTTAAAATAGCGAGCACAACGCTGCCGAATAGACAGGTAAAAACGCGACATAACCGGTTTTTGCCGCCGCACGACTTTGTTATTTCCCGGTACAGGATAATTTTTCTATTTAATATCTCCTGACTTATCGCGTTCTTGTGGGAGATTTTTTTTATAAATAAATTTAACAATTTCACTAAAAATGGGCTTAGCTCGTTTTTTTCCTGTACCCTTCAATTGTAGTAAGGATCATTGAATAAATACTCCATAAAGTAGAAGGGGCACATTTTAAAAATAGCTGGAACAAGTACGCCAAAAATTTTTCTGAATTATTCAATACCTTTTTTCTGCGCACCAAACATTAAATTTTTCGTAAGCTATCTGATACATTTTTTTTATTTCTGAGGAATTCGCGTGCGTCAAGCAGCTTCCGCTTTATTTTCTATATCTGAGTTTTCAGATTTATTAGAATTATTCTTGTAATCACACAAATTTGAGTTTAAAAATATGAAATTAATACTTTTACCACTTTAACTGACAAATCGTGACATTCGACAAAGTTTGATTTTTGTACATAACAACCAATGCTTAGCAATAAATAGCCACCTTGTGTATGGTAATTTAAATATTAGGGCGATTATAAATAAACTTTTTTAAAATAAAGTTAGTAACACATTTTACGAAAAAACTTGTTCGATGCATGTTGCGAAGTCGAAAGGTGCCCCGCGAATTTTAATTCACATAAAGCGATATAGAGTTTTTATAACTTTAAAAGTGAGCCGAATACCCATAAATTGTTCGTCATTGTGGGGCTAGTCCACTACTGTACGTTATCAAAACGGAATTCAGTATGAATGTTATCTAATTTGTGTGTCATTATTATATTGTCATTAAAGTTTTTATCAGTCATTTTTACACCTTGCAAATTTATTAACACTGGATTTCCGTGCGCCTCAAAGCTATGCGCACTTTATCAACGATAAGCAGTGTTGTCAACTGTGGGTAATTTACTTTATGGTATTTGATTTTGTGTAAGGTGTATTTAACTTGATCACATTAAACTTTGACTTATTTAAGTTACAGACAACATAAGCTTGGAAAAACCTTATAATAGCATGGGCAAATATATAACACTACCCCGCATTTTAAAAATATTCGTTAACTCTAACTTTAGGGATTTTAACAAGGCTATTAATATAGATCATCATAGATTATATTTGGGCGTACAGGCTTTTCTGGAATACAAAAAATTAAAAATAAAAAAAAAACTTTGCAACATGTTACACTTTCTTGCAGGGCCGCCGGCAGGAGGGGTCAGGGGGTTCCCGTCGACCCCCCTGGTTTTTTAAAAATTACCTAAACCATTTTCCGTCTAAATCCTTCAATTTTACAATATTGCCTAGGAATTTTTAAATGAGTATGATTATTATTTAGAAATTAAAGTTGAGGTATATTTATTTGTGTTTTTAATTCAAATAATTCTAGACTAGTAAATGGACTTTAACTTTTTGACCCCCTCTACATTTTTTTTGGCGGCGGCCTTGCTTTCTTGCAAGATTCTTTAAAGAACTACTAAAGTCACAAAGTCTAGACAAGTGTTATCCATCGCGATTCTGTTTATAGGACTTTTGTCAATAAACCGTTTGTTATCGTCAGTGTAATTTAGGACTAGGTGTTTGGTACGAATTTTGGTGTAAACTACTTTTCTCTTATTTACTCTAACTCTTCAAGTAGTAAAGTTAGATGCATTTTAACTATAAGACTTAAAGTTATGTTATAAACATAACCATAAAGCCAGTTTTAATTTCTGAAATAAGTTTAAAACTTATTTACACTTAGTTCCACTTTTTAGTCCTACAGTTACCTAATCTGAACTTGATAACAAACAGACCTATAATCTTTCTGGCGTAAAATGCCAAATTTGGTAAAATTTAGGATCGATGCTGGGAAAGGTTCTAGAAAGCTAATAAGGCGCACGGGACATTTTGGTTATTCTAGTGGACCAGGACGATTTTTTTACAGCGAAACACCAAAATTTTGATAGCAGACTAAATAATGTGTGTCAAGTAACTGGAAAGGTTTAAGTATGTAAAAATGTTACATAGTGTGTTTATTTTACATATTTAAAGACTTGCCCTTTAAAAAAAACTTATTTTATATGAGCTTTGGAGGTTTAATGCAGTAAATAAATGTCAGGAAAAAGCGTACGTTTTGGTGGCAACATAGGCACCGCGACCGGTATTTGTAGTTTTATTGTAGGATCTCTTATTTTAGTATTTACTACCACGCTCGGTTGGGAGGATTGTGAAACCGCCTACAGTGCGACTGACGTGAGGTAAATCGATATTACGTTACATACGTTACCGGAATATCACAAATTATAAATAACAAGTAATTTTTTCAATAATTTTCTGTAAAAAATTTTAAAAACTAGAAGTGTAATAGCCTGTCAACACCTGTACTGTTTAAAAGTTCTTACGTTTGTTTAGGTAAGGGTTTAATATTTTTTTAAATTCATCCAAAGTATGTTTATTTTTTACAATGTGAGTATTTATTGTTTTGATTCGGGGGTGTATGTTTTAAGTAAATTCTTCTATTAAAAAGCTTTAGCTTAACAAACTTTTTATAACCGATACCTACTTCACAGAAATTTGGCTTGGTAGGTCTTGCGGATATTTAAAGAAACTAAAATAGTTTTACATTTTTAATACATTTTTTTATGGTATAGGCAAGCTATCCCTATTAAAAAGCCCCAATTTTCCAAATTTAGCTCAAATACAATGCAGTGCAAAGGCAAATGAGATATTAAATACATTTTAATTAAGTATAAAAGGTTGTACAAATCTGAATACATTTATGGAAATCTCGACAAGGGTAGAGATAAAAATAAATAATTAAAGAAAAAAGATTAAGGTCAAATTTTATTTTCTTTAAATAAATAATTAGTTTCCGTTTATTCCGGAGACAGGGGTAGATTTACGCAAAGTCTGAGTAGGCTGAAGCCTAGGGCGGCAAATTTACGATTATTTTTTTAAAAAATGTGATCGTAAATTTTAATGATGTAATTAATAATTTTGCAGAGAAAAAGGTTCGAAAAAAAATGTTAGTATAGGGTTTTGCCTATAATTAAATAATACGTAGTGCAAAAAATACTGATTGGTTTTTACCATTTTAATTTATATTTTGTTTTTCTATTATAAAATTTGTTTGTTTTAAATAATTGTTATTTAATTTTCTGTATGATTTACTTTTGTTAAATTTGTTTATTAAAGTTTTATAAGAATTACTAGTAAGGTTTACATTCTTTTAATACTAAATTTTTCGTTCTGATATCCAAAAAATATTGACATATTACGGCAGCAAAAATATATTAGCCAATGGGCGGCAAAAAATTAAATCCGACCCTGTCCGGAGATATACAAAAAATATTTATTGGTTTGTGATTTACTTTTGTAACTAAATTAAATAACGCAAAAATAATTAAAACACTTAACTAAAGTGATTTTAATGTAACAGAAGAAAGTACTAGTTATTTTTGGAACCGATGTCTTTTCTACTTACGCATAGTACAAAATAAACTTTTTTAAATTGCGTACTTGTATTTTTATAGAATTTTTGTAATGTTCTTTAAATCGCCGAAGGCAACCATTTATCAGATATAGCTATATTTATAATTTAAAGAGTAGATTATAAAGAAGTTTTTTTCAAGGTTAAAAATCAAAAACTTATTGTTCATTAAAGTTCATAATACGCTAAATATCGTTGTAATGTATTGTCATTAACGTAAAACTAAAAAAAAAACTTTTTTTGTTTGTAATAAAATGGTTTAAATGTCAGTAATTAAACTCAATCATAATAACTGAAGTATTTAAATAAAAAAGCACCAAGAAATTATATAAAAAATATAATACTCATATATTATTTATTCTATAGATTTATAATATACTTATATTATATATTATATGTCATATTAATCGGTATTTCTTAAATTATTTCCTATTGTATCAAGAATGTAAGAAAGGTTTTAAAAAAGCATTTATCCATGTTTTTAAAGAACGATGGTAATAATAGGTAGGTTCTACAATATATATATATATATATATATATATATATATATATATATATATATATATATATATATATATATATATATATATATATATTTATATATATATATATATATATATATATTTAAATTTTTTTTTTATATAAGATATGTATAATTTTACAAAAGTATTAATAATTTAATTGTAATTTTGGGCGATTTTTGCATATTTACTTTACTGCTTTATTTAGATGTATACCATGCGTATATCAACACTTTAAAACAATTTAAAATTAAGTTGAAGTAAAAGGTTAAATATGGTATCTAAAAAGAACCTGATAATGTAAAACTTAAATTATTATATCTGCAATTTTTTATAAAACATTTGATAGTACATAAATGGAAAGTCTATTAACAATCCAGAGATACATTAATTATGCTAATGTTCTAGGTTAAACTATAAAAAAAATATTTTAAAATATTGTAATATGCTAATATATAATGATATAATGATTTATTTGTTAACATTTGCATATTCCACTGATTCTGCGAAGGCAAGATTTGTGCCAGTGCTTTTTAAATTTATAGTCCAAGAAAATAGGTCGTGAAATACGAATTTGAGGTTAAAACTTGAATTTTTAATATAAGTTACTTTGAAGAATTTAAAAACGAACTGTAATTTTTTTTTATTTACCCTCGGAAGGGGTAAAAAAAATAAAAAAATGTTTTATTTGAAATTTTAAGGAAACGGTAAGTCCTAGAAAAAAAGTTTTAAATAAAAGTTGTTAAACGTGAAATTCTACATAAAAATGATTATATAACTTTTTTTCCTAAAATTAAAATTAACTGAGATAGGGTAGTTAGAAGCTAGGGGATAACAGCAACTTTAAAAAAATCATAAATTTATTGGAAAATTAAAAAACTCATAGTTTTTTTTTTTAATTATTTACATAATTAACAACTTTAATTCTAGAGATGTTTTTTTCTCTAGAATTAAAGTTGATAATTATATAAATAATTTAAAAAAAAACTATGAGTTTTTTAATTTTCCAATAATTTCTGATTTTTTAAAGTTGCTGTTATCCCCTAGCTTCTAACTACCCTATCTCAGTTAATTTTAATTTTAGGAAAAAAAGTTATAAAATCATTTTTATATAGATTTTTACGTTTTACAACTTTTATTTAAAACTTTTTTTGGACTTTTCTCAAAATTAAAAAAAAAACACTTTTTTAATTTTTTTTTCACCCCTTCCCGGGGGTGAATTCGAAAAAACAATTTACAGTTCGTTTTTAGATTCTTCAAAGTAACTTATATCAAAAATTTAAGTTTTAACCTCAAATTTGTATTTTACGACCTATTTTCTTGGACTATTAATATAAAATTGTTGAGTCGTGTAATAGTACACATTTTTATGTTTCTTCTTATCGTTAAATTTTTACCTAAATGATCATAGTGTCGGTTGAGTGTTGTATGCACCTCCATAATTTTTGGTGCTGTTAAAAAATACCTGCACCATCCCTACAAACATTATTTCAATTAGCGCGAATACAGTTAAATCAAATCTCACAAGGCTGTAAAGTATTATTATATAAAAAAAGTGGGTAATTGTTTAGATCTTTAGATGTGTGGCTCCGCCTATTTTTAATCATAAAAAATCGAAAAATAAAGATATTGACTTGTTTTTTTTTTATTATGTTCTATTTTATCGGGGATTTACGAACTTTTATGTAAAAAAAAAAAAAAAAAAGTAAAATTCGGTGTTAATTTTTATCCTGAAAATTAAAGAAATTGGTATTTTCAAGTTTTTTGTCAATAAAATGCATCCGTTTAAGTTTAGCAATTTATAGTGATTTGTTTCATATATTACGTGCAAAGACAAATAATTTCAATTTTTTTTTCAAAAATATCAATTTTTGGATATTTCAGATATTTTTTAATTTTTTTTTAATCAAAAAATTTACATTTTTTATTTATTTTTTTAATTATTCTATTTTTGATAAACTTTTATTTTTTTTATCGAAAAATTAACATTTTTAATTTTTTTTGTTAAATTATTCTATTTTTGATGAACTTTAGGAATACAAATATTTGACAACTTAAAAAAAATTAATTATGTTGATTTTACATCCCAAAAAAGTGGAGCCACACATCTAAACAATTACCAAAAAGATCGCCCAAAAACATTACTTCTAATAAGAGCAGCGAAGTTAGGAACATCGTTTACGTTATTTGGGGGTAGTTCAGTAGTAGTAAATATAGAATGTTTATGTTGGTTCTAGCGCGCTGTCTAAAATATACCTTAAAATGCAATATCTGCTTATTTTGGTACTTGGATGTCGTTGTTAGAACTGGAAAAAGAACTAAAGAACCGGCACCCAAAGTACCTACTACTTTTTGATACAAGCCTTCTTGGAATGTCCCAAAGATAAAAATTACAGAATTTCGTGATCACAAAACCTTTAAATACTTTCTAAAAATTATGATTTTATGTCCATATATGTAGTATTTTTTTAGTATTAGGTGATTACGTATTTCAAAAACATTTTTAAAAGTATGATAAATGCATTTAAAAAGAAAGTACCTATAATTTGCCATCCGTTCAATGCGTACAAATTTTTTCTGTATATTGAGTTTTTTTAGTATTTTTAGCAAAGGTTAATAACGTTATTAGCTTTAAACTAAGAATTTGTAAGGATTCACGAATTACCGAACCTTAAACTCAAAATTTAATTATTTTAACAATAAAGCTGGATATCTCACGACACGTATTAGCGTCGGATCAGGTATGGAAATTTCGCCCGTCTCGGTCCGGATTTAAACCTCTCAAATCGTGTAAGAGTGGTTGCACTCCATCAAAAGCACCCCTAGGAGTTTTTGAAATTAAAGTAAATTTGAAAAACGATTTTATTACACTCGTAATTTATTTTTTCCATAATTTACCTACTTTGAAAGCAAAATTCGCGCGCATATTATATTAAAACTTTGTGGTAACTGGACTTCGGATTCGTAATCAGCGATCCCGAAAACCCCGAAAGACAATTTCGAGGTAAAATTTTGAATTTAAAATTTCTTCATTTCTGTAACCCCTAGGGGTGGTTTTATTGGGATGCAACAACCCATACTACATTTTGTACCGCGGATTCGTAATCAGCGACCCCGAAAACCCTCGAAAGACGATTTCCGAGGTAAAATTTTGAATTTTTAGAATTTACCCATTTCTGCAACTCCTAGGGGTGGTTTTAATAGGGTGCAACCACCCCGACTCGATTTTTACTGTGAATTCGTAATCAGTGGCCTCAAAAACCCTTGAAATACGATTTCCGAGGTAAAATTTTGAATTTTTGAAATTTCCCCGTTTCTGTAACTCCTAGCGGTGGTGTTAATGGGGTGCAACCACCCTTACTTGATTTTTGACCACGAATTCGTAATCAGCGACCCTGAAAACTCCCGAGAGACGATTTCCGAGGTAAAATTTTAAATTTCCTCATTTCTGTAACACCTATGGGTGGTTTTAATGGGGGTGCAACCACCCTTACTTGATTTTTGACCACGGATTCGTAATAAACGACCCAAAAACCCCCGATAGAGGATTTTCGAGGTAAAATTTAGACTTTTCAAAATTTTCCCATTTCTGTAACCCCTTGTGGTGGTTTTGATGGGGTGCAACCACCCTCACACGATTTTTGACCGCGGATTCGTAATTAGCGACCCCGAAAATCCCCGAGAGACGATTTCTGAGGTGAAATTTTGAATTTTAAAAATTTTTCGTCAGTTTTACTATTGGAGATTATTTGGTAGTGGGAAAACTACCCTAATTTTTTTCATTTTTTATTGCAAGGCAGATGTTAGTGGTGATGAATGTTCCTGAGGGTCTACAAAATACGTACAAACAAAAATATTTAAAATCGAAGCTGTTTATCAACTTTTCCACATTTTACAGTATTTTTCGGCTTATTTACGGGTCGGGGCTATAAGTTATGTTGATTTAAAGAAGTTAATAGTAAACAAATAAAACCTTTAAATTTCTAGACACATGTGTTAGTCTAACATTGCACTAAACATGTTCGTACTTGTACATTCAATAGTTCCTTTAAACAAATTATCTATGGTTTTTTTAAAAACCATAGATAAAGTTCAACTTTTTACTCAACAATTTTCTTATGGAAATATTTCAAATGCCTCTAACTTTAAGAAAAATGTAAATATTTTTTCCGTAATTTGGGATTTGACGATAAAATTTGATCAAACTCACAAAAAAAAATACAAATAGAGGATTTGTTTTTAAAACTTGGATTTTCTGTGGGGGGGAGTGTAAAAAAAATCATCTCTTTTTCGCAAACTCCAAAATGTAAATCTTTTTTACTTAAGTGTTCCCTTTAAGGCCAATAGCATCTGGCATATATTTGGTGTGGGTCCTTCGTATGAACCGGCAAAAGGTATCAGATGCGCAGTTATGGGCGAAAAAATGTTTCCGTGCGCTGTGGAGGTAGTCATCGCTTAGGGTCTTAAATCATGTGTAGAACGGACTAGTGATGTAAATTTCCGTATCCTTTTGATATTCGGATTATACGTATTTGGAATCAAGAGAGATTCGGATTCAATATGTGAATACGTATCCATAAGAAGTCCTTATAACATAGGCAACCGTAAATATAGAGCGCGGAGTCGCGCACAGCTGATACCGGACGTGCCGGTGCGGCGGGTGAATAGAGGAAAGGATACGAATTCAAAGACAGTTGCAAGTAATCAACAGGGTTGGCGCAGCTGCTTCAAATTCCGCTTTATGTTACAAAAAATTTCTCTATTTTCGCTATGCCTATCAAAATGTTTGTTCTGTTAAAAAAATATATAAAATAAACTAAACGGCGATGAGGTAAATAATAGGTTACGGTTAAAAATATATAACAGTATACTTAATTTTATTATTTTATTAATAGTTATAGCAAGGCAACATAGAAACAAATATTCGTTTCAACATAGGAACAAAGAATATAAAACAACAGCTCTGCAAGTCAAATGTAAAAAATATAACTTTCTGAGGTAACCTTTTTTTCCTTCCCTGCATTTTTAATTTATAAGTTTTTGAATTTTTTAAAATGGGTTACGTTAAACTCGAAAGGTAAACAATACTGTTTTTTGCCTGAAGGTCAAGTCTTATTAAAAGTAACGCGGATAAAGTTGATTCTATTTTTTTTGTTTTATTATCTAGCATATAAAAGAAAGTTCGCGCAACATTTACGTTTCCGTGAGGGAGTGACGAAATTATTAGCGCTTATTTTTTTGCATTAAAAAATAAGTATTTATTTTAAAAAAATAAGTTTTTTACGTATGCCCAAAGTGTTTTAATTAAGGGCAGCGCCATCCAGGGACAAATGGAAAAATCTTTATAAGACAGCTCGTAACGATTACGGATCCGATCGCATATTCGAGCCCGCGTCGATGCCGATCAACCGGCAGTTGGAAGAATTCATCCGCTCCCGTTTCGATACCGAATACGTATTCGAATTTACGGACTGATTCCGGAATATACGGATCCGTTTAATATTCGGATTCAACGAAAATTTGGATACGTATTCTTACATCACTAGAACGGACTAGCTGACCGATTTAATTTACACGTTTGTCGCTGGCCAGTTTCGTACTGGCCGGCCGCTTGTGTGAGATTTTTTAGGTTTTGGACTGACTTATTTTGTGATTTGTGATAGAATTTCTATATACTTAGAGATTCTAAACCATTTTTACTGCTTTATTGACTTATTTTGTGTTTAGTGGTAGCAGTTATACATTCCTTTTGTTCATAAAAAATTTATAAACTGTTTTTTGGTGATCCGCCAACGTGCTCATTTGTCAGTGGAAGGAATACCCCGCTCTGCGTGTTGATTGGTCGGCCTCTCCTCGTCTATCAATCGACACGTTGGAGCCACGGAGAAAGGTTATAGTATGATTCTTTTTTCTCTCTTGCACGCTTATTTGCAATGCCAAACGGCAAGGATGCCTCTAGTAAATGTATGCTCGTTTTGTATAAATACATTTAAGATATTTACAATATCTTATTATCGCTATCAAAAGCATAAGTCTAAGCAGAGAAAGAGTTAACGTTATTTGTACCAACATTTTTTGCTTTTCTGTTTATAAGTTTGTTCCAATCTCGCAAAAAAACGTTTATTGTATGGCCATATGCAAGTCCAGTCAAATAAACCTATTCCGAACCAATAGAAGACAGACAGTGTATCACGATCCCTTTACTGATCCCATAGCAAAGCGGAACCCTTTAAATATACAGAAAGCGTTCAAACCTCGTCGTTTTTGGACTGACATAAAACCGTGTCAAGTAGAGACTCACGCGTTTAATCGATTCTAACAGTTTCAAAATCGTTTCATAGCGGTACAAAGACTGGGTCTTAAAACAAAGCCTATCTTTTATTCGCCCCTATTTTATGCTACTGTATAAAAACGCAAAATTAAAAAAATTAGTTACTTATTTAAATATGGAAAAAAAGTTATTTGTGCAACCAGTTGGGAAAAGCACTATTTTTTGTAACGAGCAGAGCAAAATAATATAAGTTTTGAAAAATAGTGTTTCCCAACGCGTTTCACACAATATTTTTTTCTAATTTTGATTATGGTATGATTCTTTTTAATTAAAGTTTAAAATATAAAAAACTTAGCAAAACTCATTGACGTTGTCAAATATCTTACTTTTCATTACCTGTTGCGAAATATTTTGCTTTTTGTAACTTGTTATGAAAACTAAGATATCTGATAACGTCAATAAGTTTTGAAAAGTGTCACCTTAAATGTCAAAATTAGAAAAAATAGATTTCATAAATATGAATTAATTAATGATTTATAGGAATTTCTAAGTCCGGCACTGGTCCTTTATTTCAAATACGCATGCTGGATAACCTTATCGTTTGTTTAGTGCGCGCTATCGTAAACTTGCCATAAATGCGATTAGCGATTACATATCTAAAGTTGGGTTATCTATGGTCCATTGTCTCACTTTTTAGATAAAAACATTTGAAAATTCTAGCTATATATGCCAGTGCGCTTGCATTGCTTCAATGTTGCTTTTATTAAAGGTTTGTTCCAACACGTCGAAAAACCGTCACCGAACGATCACGCTCATGCGCAGTGATTAAAGTGCGTTTCAACAGAGACTTGACGATTATCTGACGATCATGTTTGTGTACCAACAAAACTTGGGATCGTTTATGTAACGGTTTCAGAACGGTAATTCTGAGACATGGCCCAAATTGAAAACTGTTTGGGTTGACTTGCGCATTGAGCATCTTGGCACTGGATTTTTGATTTTTAACAGCCGTTTAATGTTTCATCTTCATATGTTTACTGTTATTAAGCGACTATCGTGCATCGTGCTTTGGCATTTCCTATTTCCTTGCTTGTTTAATCATTCAAAAGCATTAATTTTCTACCTTCCATCATGGAATTTAATTATATTTAAAGATGAGTGACGATATTATGAGTGATATTTGCTAACTTTGGTCACAAAAATAATACTTAGAAAAGTAGGGTTATATTTTCAAAACAAAAAATTCAAAGACATTTGACCTTTTGATTTAACAGTCCTGAAAACGATCCGCAAAGCGATCCAACGTTTTTTACTTTTTGTACCGTCACGAAATTATTTTAAGTCCGCGCATGCGTCGAAGAGCACCAAAAAACAATTCAAAAACGGTTTCGAAACAATACCGGATGATTGTTGGAGCAAACCTTAAGTTAGAAAATAACTTGTCCACTAAAAGTATTTTATAACACATGCGTGAATTGCCAATATAGCTACTATAAGTAATACTGTCTCGTCGCAAGGATAATCTGATTGATTTATCACAGCCCTACTTCACTAACAAGCCGTGAACAAGGAAATCTGGCAACTATGCCTTCAGATCTAGCGACACACGTTTGCTGTGGTTTAGTCATATGATTTACGTTGAATGACCTGTTTCTCTGTTGTGTTATTGTGAATAAATCAACTTTTTTGAAAGAAAATATTGTTAAGATAAAGACTAAACCTGTAAAAGGTCTTACTGTGTGAAATTTGTGAGTGACCGGGACAGTTTTTTTCCGCAGACATTGCGTAAAAACAAGAATATCTGCGGGTGAAAAGTGCCGGTGTTATAAAGTACTTAAAGTAAATGGCGGCAAATGAACTTGACATTTTGTGGTGGTGCTTTTAAAAAATAATTAAAATTGAAAGTGTGTTTTAATGATTCGTGTTTGGCTTTAATTTTGAAGGTATTTTTTTAGTTATTTTTTAAAAACAGTAACAAATATTAGCATTGGAAATTACCGTAAGTACGTAGGTATACATTTTGGAATTTTGTCGTTCGTTTTGATTTTTGTTATTGCGGCATAGGTACTTGGTCCTGCTTATTAGATACTATTTAGTTACTGTTATTATTATTATTTTCCCGGTAATCTTATCGGTATTTTCTCAATTTAATTAATTTAAAAAATGCCAAGTCCTTGTTGGTGCCTGGGTGCAAATCCAATTATAAAACTTCCCCTTGATGCAGGAGAACCAGCTGTATCTGTTTTCACCTTTCCAAAGGACGAAAACCTTAAAGCCCATTGGCTTAGGAATATTCCTGACAGTCATGGTCACCCTCAAAATATTCTGTGGTTTGCGCTAAGATTTTGTAGAAAGTGACATTATTAGAGAGGATGATTATCGCTTGCCAGATGGGTCAATGCAAAAGGTACCTACCAAAACTAGACTAAAGTTAAATGCAGTGCCTAGTATTTTTCCAAATTTACCACATTACTTCTCAAAAACAGCCCCCGTTTCCCGAAAAAAGTCCTGCTGAAAGCTTGGCATAAACTTGAAAACAATAATGGTCACCTTACAAACGACACCTATTCTACTTTGCCATAGTACCTCTGTTTTACTAGAAATAATTGACTATTCATTTTCAAAATTTGATTTGTCGTTATTTTACCAGGTAAATTTACTACTGAAAAGTTAGAAAAAAGATTTGGTAAATACAGACTTCTCGGAGGTTGTAATTACAATGTTAGCTTTGATGATATTTTAAATGCTGAGAAAAAATTAGACTCAAACATATATTTAGAAGCGCTGCTGAGGTAATTTCTCTTTAGCTGAGATTAAAAAACAGGGAGACAGCTGTATCCAGGAAAATGATCTTGATTGGACAATACCTCAAAATAATTACACTGAAAAATTTTTTTTTTTATTGAAACTGAATACCTAAATGAATATGAAATTGACAAACCAGTACAAATTTATATAGCCGGTTATGCTGCCCACAAAATTGTAAAAAAATATAATAATTGTAACATCTGTGTTTTTTTCTTGTTGAAAGAAGGGAAACCCTCGGGAAACCTAATTGACGACGAATACTTTGATTGTCTCAACGTGGCGGTTTAAAGGTTCCTACAGAAATTGTTAAAGACGTTCTGTTCCATATGTGCGCGATTTTTGAGAAAATTATTAATGACCCTGATACGAGAGTGACTTCCTAAAAATGGAAAATCAAAAAGCTATCCTGTGTGATCTAACTAATTTAAGCACTAGACAACATGGGTTTAATGATTTATGCTCGCAATGTATTTGGGGTAACGAGAACAAAAATATGTTCATTATGATGTCTCTATATTTTCAAACATTCTTTTAAATAATTATGTTAAAAAAAAGAAATAACAAAAATGCCACAGAAAAATCGGAAAAGGCTGAGTCAAAAAACAAAAAAAGGAAAAATAGACACATTTAATAAATAAATAAACAAAACTAAAACTAAGTACAATTTAACTAAATGTTAAATTACACTTGTTTCCTTTTACAACAGCATCATGTTCTTATGCCTTGACCTATGCACATAAATTAATTTGTTTTAGAGTTTAAATATTATATAAATATATTTTTTTTTTTCAATTATTATAATTTATTTAATTATTTTAATGGAAATATCAATACTATTTACGCGATCTTTAATTGAGCCTTAAATGAATTTAAAAATACGCGCCCTTTGATACCCGGATTACGCTCATCGCGCTCGAGGGAAACCGATCTGAATCTCTTTTCCGGGTTTGGCGTTGCCGTTGGTTGTTCACGGCTTGTAGTGAAGTAGGGGCTGTGGATTTATCTATTTATCCCGAATTAACGTATTTACACTAAAAATAAGCATTTTGAAAAATCTCACGTGGAATTAGGGAGGGATCGAGCCTTACGACATCTTACCAAGGGGGAAGGAGGGAGGTTGCCAAAATCGCCTCGGGTAATAATTGGACGCCCGCATATTGATTTTGCTGCTTCGCTATCTTAGGATAATGTAGAAGTTAAGTACCACGTCCAAACAATAAAAAGTAAGTGGGTCTACATTTTTTCTAATTGTCGCGAAGCTTATCAGTTCTCACCAATTGTATTTTACTAGACTAACCCATTAAGAATATCGTACTTTGCAAATACTTAGCATTAGATAATACATATTCGCCAAGATAAATTAAAAAATAAATTATTTTGGTATTTTGTCGTATGATAATTTTAAACAACATTTTTATAATGTAAGGATCTTTAAGTATCCATAACAATGTCTTTTTATTCATAAGTAAAATTTTTCCAAATACAGTATTTAAAATGTTAATTTTAATAATTTTAACGTTAACTTGTAATTCCCCCTTGATAATATAAATTTTTAAAAAAAGGATTGTCAGTTCAGCACCAATTTTTGGAAATGATGTATTATTATCGACGTTTTAATGAACTTTTATCCTGCCTTTTTAAAAGCTTAAAATGAAACACATAGTTAAGTTCTTTTTAAAGACTAATAAATATAGCAAATTAATAATCTTTACCTCTAAATCAGTCGTATTATTTAATAAATAACATTATTTTAAAAGTTATAGGGTCACTGTTGCTCATTCACTTAAAACGTTTAATAATAAAATATAAAAAATTAATACAAAAACATACACCCTCCATGATATTTATTTGTAGTAAGAAATAGTTAAATTTAAGCCACTTATGTATAAGAAAAACATTTTATTTAAGTATTCTAACTTATACAGGGTGTTTTCTAATTGAAGGTCAATATTTAAGGAGGCAATTTTTGGATTCGTTTTAAGAAGAAAATTTAATATGAACGTATGTCCTAAACGTCTTAACTTTTCAGATACAGAGTGGTAAAATTTTTAAAAATAAATCATTTATTATTCATATCTGTAATATGACTTTAAATATTTTAATTAAATTTGGCATATATGTACTATGTATCAAAAAGGGGGTACCACATTTTGTTTATTTCCAGTTTGGCAGGAATATGACCTGCCTATTTTAACACTGATTTCTCTTTAAAATAAAATTATTTTTTTCCCAATCATTTTTAAGCAAAGTTGATTACTTAATTTTTTTCAATTCGATGCACGATTTTCGCTTAAAAAAAAAACCGTTTCTCTGCATGATCATAACAATATCGGTAAACAATATCACCATGCAGAGAAATATTTAGATTTAATTTTTTTGGTAAAAAAAGAGCCGGACTAAAAAAATATGAGCAGATTTATTTTTTGATTTTTT
>JAHBCN010012072.1:27415-53787 GCA_019359885.1 Listronotus oregonensis
GAATGCGAATATCTGCTACTGACATTCCCGAATGCGAATATTCAGTTTTTGTTTAAATTTGGCACCAAAAACTGATAAAATTTGCATAGATGTTTTTTTGTTTGTTTACATTGCATTATCTATTTTTTGTCTTATAAGTTCTAGTAAAAATTTAATTGTTTAGGTTTATTGCTTAAAGTAAAGGAAATAAATAAATAATACCAAATGATAAAATGCGAAGGCGAATATTCGTTACCTCACTAACTACATAACATTAAGTAACAACTGGTGTAATAAATAAATTCGCGAAGCAGCCATCTGCTTCGAACTTGGGTGTCAAGTTTCCGAAAAATGTAGCAAATCGAAATTCGAAAGATAGTCTTTTATTTAGTGTTTTTCCTCGATGGAAAATCGGTCTTTAAAACTCAGCCATCTTAATAATTGACAAATGAAAAAGGGGTTAAATTAAGGTTTGTTTGCTCTTTATAAATTATAAAAACTTACTTAGACCAAATATTTGTTGTTTCAGATAATTGCTGCAGACACCATGAAGGACACTAAGAATATGGGGGACAACATTATTTATAAAGAAGTTGTTGTAATTGGTATGTTACAATGTATAATTATGGTACCAAAAAATGCTAAAGTGACACTATACATACATAATTATATCGTCACCCCGGAAGAAAAGTGACATCTCAAAAAACTTAATTTTCAGAAAATGGCCAACAATAAAACAGATTTTCCAAGATGTTACTACGTAAGCAGTAATTAAATATATGTATCAAGTATTTTTTTGCACCAAATAAAGAACTGTTAACACTAGTGATAACATTTTAAGATTTTTAAATAATTTTGATTCTAAGCTAAAAAACAAATTTTTATGTATCTCTTTGGCTTATGTCACTTAAAGAGTTATATCGTGTTCCTTTTTACATGTTAATGACTAGGTTATTTCAAAGTTAAAAAAAGTAAATGAGAATGTGGCAAATTTCTTAGTGATTCAATAAGAAGAGTTAAAAAGAATTGAAGGACCTTCAAAATAAGCTGTTGTATAGTAGCAATCAATTGATTTTAAAAAATACAAACTGAAAAAAGCGTAGAAATTGTAGTTTTTCAAAAATTCGTATCTACAAATTTATTAATTATTAGATTTTATATTGCCCCTGATTTTTCCGATTTTAATTCAGGATATTTATCAAAAATAACATCTATTAAGTATAATATATCTTAGATTATTTCGGTTACTACGTTTTTTTATTAATTCTTATTATATATGACCCATTATACTCGTTAACGTACAGCCATGATTCGTACAATCTGTCAGAATTAAGACCTTATCTTCACCATTAATTAAATCAAATTTTATTTTGGGTTATTGTGCCTTCTATCATGCTTTTTTTCACTTTTGACACATTTAAATCCCAGTTACGTATATCTATGACCCACGATATCTGTCAGAATTAAGCTGTTTTAATTAATTAAACCAGTTAAATTATGCCAAATTTGATTTAATTTTTTTTAATTTCATTTAAATATTATTAACGTACTTCCATGATTTACACAATCTGCTAGAGTTATTAATCTTACATAAATTTTGTCTGTTTTATCTCGTTTAGCGATGGGCATATTCGAATTTTCTTCTTCTTTAATCTTCATATTCGGAATATCATTCGACATATGAAACTGACCGATCAACGCCAGTCGATATTCGATATATTGCGCCGACCGTCGATTTACCCCGAAGTCGAAGTGTTTGCTTTCGAAATAACGAATTATTCCGGATAAATCAGTTGTCGAAAGATGAAAAATGAATTATTTTGTTTCGGCTTTTCAGTCGACTATTTTAGTTATTGGGTTGATGTTGTGTTCGCATACGTATTCGTGTACGTTTTAAATTTGTTTTGTTGTTATTGGTGGTGCGGCGGAAGTTTTGTTTTCGTTTTAATGGCCGACAAAAAAGTCGACATTTTGTGGACAATTTCTATGAATGAACCTCGAATCGAATGAACTATCATCCGATAGGTAGCTGTAATATACTCCAGCAGATTGGAATACGAATATTCGAATATCCGAAAGAAATATTCGAATCATTCGAAACATTTCTATATTCGAATATCGTTCGAAAGATCATTCGGAAGGTTCCATCACTAATCTCGTTTTACACATACGAGAATTATTCCGAAAATTATTGCCATAATGATACCGAAAATTTACAAAATATTTTTTTTTGTATTACACGTTCAATAATTTTTACTATAATTTTCGCAATAAAAATGTTAAACATGTACTATATTTTCGAGAAATTGTGAATAAAGCTAACAATAAAATCTTTATTATGAATTTATAAAAAGCTTTAGAATCGATCTCCGGCGAGCGCCGTCTTTGTTACGCCAAATTGTGCCAAATACGCAAAAATTTCTAGCTAAAAAAACTTTTTATTTTAGTCCAAACGCATATATGTTAAGTTAAAATATTTTTCCACTATTGTTATATGAATTTTCTTTTGTAATGCTAAAGTTTCGGAAAGAATATACGTACGCTAATTTAAATACAATAAATTAAGGTAATAATTAAATAATTTTATGCCAATAATGCATTTTTTAAACAATTTAAATGGATCAGAAAACTTAAGCGCCTTGACTAAATCCGGCCGGTGGCGAGCGGCAGCGGCGAATATTAAAAATTTTGTGTAGTTGAAAGTTCGCAAAAAAGTTTTTTATTTTTAATATAAAAATCATTGTTTTTAAATTGTGTGTATTTTGTATTTAGAATCTTACTTATTTTCTAACTTAATTCAATACCCCCCTTCCCTTTATCACCAAATCAATTTCTGGGGCGAAGATTCTTATTTTTGCACAGGATGGCCGAAAGGTCCTGCATATTCTCATCTTCAGCGTATGTAGGCGTCACATACACACGGCATCCGTAAGTTGTTTAAGAAAATGTTTGTTTTGGCAAAAAAATTTTAAGATTATTTAGTTTTTTTGTGTAATATTTATATACCTTTTAAGTTTTAATTTATGTATTGGTTTCATTTATTGTTAGTCATGGTATAAATTTAGACCCATTTAATTCCTTGTAGTATTGCATAAGCCAGGTAGCAGCAAATAAGTGCTACGTTTTTTTTAATTATCAGTACCTACTAAGAATAAGTTAAGTACTATGTCATGATTATCATAATAACATATTAGAACGGGTGACAACGAACCCTTGGGGTATTAGCAACTGGAATCCAAAAAAGTTTAAATTAAGACAAAAAAAGCTTTGCACTGTGTTCAGTAAAACCCAGTTTTGAAACTTAGTAATAACCAAATTGTTTTGAAGACAGTAAAAAAAAAAACGAAGCCGTAAAGAATCGTTTTATTATTTCTTAATTTTATTAAGAGATACTTAAAAACCAAAAAATCGCCAGTTCTGCTTTTTACGTAGCATTACTTTAAAAATCCTAAATTTTTTTGTTGGTTATTTTTCTCAGGTCACTTTTCTTCCGAGGTGACGATATATACTTAGGTATTGATAGACAAGATTTACTAATACTGTGGAGTACCTTTTTTAGTTTACTTGCACCAAGTTATTTTGTTTATAAATTATTATTTTTATTCTAATTACACATTATTATTAAAAACTGGTATATTTTATTACAAAACCTGCCATGTCACTACTACGTATTAGGATCTATTTAAACTTTATTGTGGCCAATTACAAAATGCAGATCATTATTAAATTACTTCTAATGATATATATGCAGTTTTGCTGATAAAAAATATCTAAATTATTTGATAAAATGTTATTAATAAAAAATAAATTAATTATTTTAAAAATTAAAAAAAATAAGCGAGATATCTGAAGAAAACAGGACATATTTTTGTTCTTGAAATATTAAAAGAAAAAGCAATCTAAAAATTTTTGATTGCTGTTTTTTGTAGTAACATTTTTTTTTACTTGATGCGAGTACACAAAATATCGCATATTACTAAAAATAATGGCGGCACAAAAAAGTGCGACACGTACTCAAAAAACTACAAACGATGCTAATGAATCTGGTAAAATTATTTTTTTTGTAGTTTTAATAATTAGACCGAAAAAATTATAAATATATTTCTGAGCAGTAATTATTGCAAATAATATAGTTGCTACTAGTGAGATGAATGCTCAATCATTTGTAGTTTTTTGTAGTAACAAAAAAAAATTGTTTGTAGTTTAAAATACAATTAAAAAATAGATATTTTTTAAAGCGGGTTCCAGCCTGATGGAGCTCTTAATTCTGGGTGTTTATTTGGAGGATCAAAGGGGATTTCAGTAAAATTGCCAAAGTACTTAAGATTCTATTCGGAAAGAGCCCCCAAAATAAAAGAATTAAATATAATTACAATTATTAATAATTAATTTCTTGAACTAACTTGTTAGCGGCCGGCCCGACCTTCGTATTTTTCAAATATATTCATTTATATCATACTAGATGAAAAGCCTGTCTCCGCCAGGTGAGAAACAATATTAAGAAGCCTCTGTCTCCGTAAGACGCCTTCCGTACAGCTAACGGTAGAAAAAACTCTTTTTTGCTCCTATTTTTGTCCCGGGGCGAAATTCAAAAACGGACTTTGTTAGGTTCTAGCCACTGCTAAAGACTACCACTGTGCCAAATTTCATGATTTTAGCTCAAGCCATAACTTCAGAATCACGTGGACAGAGAAATAAATATATATACCTACCTACATATAAATATATTCTTATTAGTAAATTATATATATTATATATATATATATATATATATATATATATATATATATATATATATATATATATATATATATATAGATTAATTAGCAGAATTGTTTAAAATCTAGTTTTGACACCTAAAATGGACTGAAAGTTTAGCTGATTACATAAACTTCCATGATTTTTTTCAGTGATTTCAGTTAATACTGCGACCCTTCGTAACTAAGTATAAATTTAGGGTGTTTTAGAAAAAACTGATCATGTTTGATGCCCTACTAAGTTGAAATGGCAGTCGTCATTTACTTAAAAATGTATAAAAATTAAAAGGATCCAATTTGTATATTTGTAAGGCCAAACCAATGCCAGCAAAAATATAAAATAAAAGTAGAACCATGTTCTTATTATCTATATATATATATATTATATATATATATATATATATATATATATATATATATATATATATATATATATATATATATATATATATATATATATATATATATATATATATATATATATATATATATATATCTATATATATATATATATATATATATATATATATATATATATATATATATATATATATATATATATATATATATATAATTTGCTAATGTGGATATATTTATATGTAGGTAGGTATATATATTTATTTGTCTGTCCACGTGATTCTGAAGTTATGGCTTGAGCTAAAATCATGAAATTTGGCACAGTGGTAGTCTTTAGCAGTGGCTAGAACCTAACGAAGTCAGTTTTTTAAATTTCGCCCCAGGGACAAAAATAGGAGCAAAAAAGTGTTTTTTTACCGTTAGCCGTACGGAGGCGTCTTACGGAGACAGAGGCTACTTAATTTTGTTTCTTGCCTGGCGGAGACAGGCTTTTCATCTAGTATGTCATATTTTTGATAAGAATTAAATTTGTGACAGATGTCATTTTTCATTTTCAAGGTAACATTCGTTCGACAGATATTATAGTTAGTATACTTTTTGACACTTACCAATGTATAAAATTTAAAACGATCCAATTTGTATATTTGTAAGGCCAAACCAATGCCAGCAAAAATATAAAATGAAAGTGGAACCATGTTCTTATTATATGTCAGATTTTTGACAAGAATTAAATTTGTGACAGATGTCCTTTTTCATTTTTAAGGTAACATTCGTTCGACAGATATTATAGTTAGTATACTTTTTGACACTTACCAATGTACAAAATTTAAAACGATCCAATTTGTTTATTTGTAAGGCCAAACCAATGCCAGCAAAAATATAAAATGAAAGTGGAACCATGTTCTTATTATATGTCATATTTTTGACAAGAATTAAATTTGTGACAGATGTCATTTTTCATTTTCAAGGTAACATTCGTTCGACAGATATTATAGTTAGTATACTTTTTGACACTTACCAATGTATAAAATTTAAAACGATCCAATTTGTATATTTGTAAGGCCAAACCAATGCCAGCAAAAATATAAAATGAAAGTGGAACCATGTTCTTATTATATGTCAGATTTTTGACAAGAATTAAATTTGTGACAGATGTCCTTTTTCATTTTTAAGGTAACATTCGTTCGACAGATATTATAGTTAGTATACTTTTTGACACTTACCAATGTACAAAATTTAAAACGATCCAATTTGTTTATTTGTAAGGCCAAACCAATGCCAGCACAAATATAAAATGAAAGTGGAACCATGTTCTTATTATATGTCATATTTATGACAAGAATTAAATTTGTGACAGATGTCATTTTTCATTTTTAAGGTAACATTCGTTCGACAGATATTATAGTTAGTATACTTTTTGACACTTACCAATGTACAAAATTTAAAACGATCCAATTTGTTTATTTGTAAGGCCAAACCAATGCCAGCAAAAATATAAAATTAAAATGGAACCATGTTCTTATTATATGTCATATTTTTGACAAGAATTTAATTTTTGACAGATGTCATTTTCCTTTTTTAAGGTAAAATTCGTTCGACAAATATTATAGTTAGTATACTTTTTGACACTTAGGTTTTTTTTGATAAGCGTCAAAATAATCCACAAAATTTTTTAAGGGAACCATGTTTTATTATATGTCTTTTTGACAAAAATTTAATTTTTGAAGGATGTCATTTTTTTTTAAAGGTAAAACCAAATTTTGTTGTATCTTTGAATTATTTTTGGAAAGCGTCAAAGTACACTGTAATTTTTTGAATGATACCATTTTTAATACATGTCTTTTTAACAGATAATGTAGGCATGCAGTTTTTTAAAGTTAAATGTTTTTTAATTATTTTTAGGAAATGGTCCCAGTGGAATTGCAGTTTCACTTATGCTCAGTGGCAGATTGCCGTACTTTACAACAAATGACCATCCAGATGAAATGTTAAGCGTTCGATTGAAAAGTCTGACTTCAACATGTTTAATTACAACAGATTTAGGATTTTTGGCTCAAGGCTTGGAAGGAAGGTCTACGAATCCTGTTTCTTTACTTATGGATGCCCTGCTTCACCCATGCGCTGATCTCGGTTTGGAATTGGAGCCTTCGGTGGAGTTTAGAAAAAATGGAAAGGAGGTTAGTATTTTGTTTATTATTCATATTAAAGAATATTTATGTAAAAATATAAAGAAAAATATTGCCATTTAGTAGTACCGTTAAGCTACGAATTACATTGTATTAATGAAACGGGGTGTGGTTTATAAATATTAAAAAAGAGGATTGATTACGTTTATTTTTAATCATGAATACTTTGTGTCGGAAAATCTTTTTATGGTAGTGTTTTGCGGTTAATTGTGTCAAAAATAGTAAACTTTTGTTCCTTAAAGATATTTTTTTATGAAAACGGCTGGTTTTAATTAAATCTATTTTGTGTATCAGGGCTATCAGGCTACACCTGCTATGCACGTAAAAAAAGTTTTCTAATATGTACAAGAAATAACTTGTTTAATAATTATTTTATTAAAACGGTTATTTGGCTTCTCGGAAATATAGAAAATTTATAAAGTTATTTTAAATTATATAAATACCAAAAACTTCTTTACATTATGGAGGAATAATTTATCCTTACAACAATGTATCACAAACATTTAAATACTTTATTTTAGAAATAAGTTTTTTTTTCAATAAATCAGCCTATTAAAAATTAACATTTTTTTTTAATTGGTAATAGTATTAAAAAGCATAGTATTAATTAAAAAAATTAAATGTAAATTTACTTTGTTACTAAATTTATCTACTTCTTTTTCAGTGTTTTTATTCAAGAAATAAGCCAAATTATGGCATTAAAAGTGTCAAAAAGTTTATTTGACTCTGCTAAAATATTGACAAATATTAGTGAATTTAGAATTTAGCAGAATTAGGACTCTAGGGAAATACTTTTTTGCAAATAATTAATGTGTTTTAGTTATCTTGATTTTAAGGTTAATAATATTAGAAGTATTACTCAGACAATTTTTAATTAAATGTCATCTTATCAGATGAGTTTAAAATTTATGCTGGGTGGTGATAACAAGTAGCTTAATAAAATTATACAGATACATGCAAAAAAAATTATAGGTATATGTAATCGCTTTGGCACACTGACAAAATAAGAGTGAGAGGTATGTAAAGTATTTCTATCCTTCCATCCCAACGCCTTATGCTACTCATATATGGCATGTCTACTACTAGATTTTGAATATCCATTTATATTTAGTTTGTTTTAAACTATTTGTATAAGTTTCGAATTTTATTATGCAATTCACGATTTTTCACAAACCAATTCAGCCCATTCATTCTGGTGACGACTCTTCGAATGACACTGTTGACATATTATTCTAACTAGAATTAGTATATTCCTTTTAACTTGTGTTTTTGAAGGGTTTTACAGAATAACTCCAATATAAAAGAAACATTTAGGGTGTCGTTCCGGGCTGATCCAAAGCATAAGACGAATACACTAAAAACGACATTATTCTGTAGTAGCAAATCAAGACTAACGTGAATAGATATTTTTACATCTCATTGCTTATAAAAGATCTTAAGGAAATATCCTTTTGTGGTTTTAGTTTTTAAAAATTTGCAGTCAAAAGTAAAAAAATGTCTTGCGCTTTTATTAGGGAAATATTGTAACGCTATGACAACAACAAAAAAAAAACGATTCCATAACGCGTATATTGTTCAAGGTTTTCATTACTTTGTGTTACGTTTTTATGTCAAATGTTTTTTAGGAAATACCGCAAGATGGCACCAATGTAATAATGTTTATTTCGTGTTGTTCATGGTTTATTGAATAAGTCATGTTAATTCTACAGTAGAATATATCAAAACGCTTTAATATATGGATTTATCAACATAGAAAATATTAGAGTCTTTTGATGTATTTAATATAAAATATTTATTTTTAGATTGACCATGTGGTGCTAGGTCAAGGTCCTCCTGGAGGCACATGGCACAGAATTGATCCTGACGTTCTAACCCTTTCCCTCGGCAGTTGGATGGCACTTCCTGAAATACCATTTCCGCCCTGCACCACCAATGAAAAAAGAGCATTTGCCCGAGATGTTGCACACTACTACGAAAATTATGTTCACCAAATGGGATTAAACCACTATTTTAAAAATAATACTTTAGTTACTTCTGTGATTCAAACGAACGATAATAAACCGGTAAACGATAATATCAATAGATCGATTTCTGAAGATTCTATTGTCAAGAAAAAAAATCTTTGGGTTAAAAAGTTGGACAGAGATTTAATGGAAAGAGTAAAAGTATATATTGAACCTGTAAATGAAAACATCGAAAGCCCTTCTTTTCTCAGTTATGCTATAAACTGTTTGCTATCGAGGAATATTAGAAGAACCCGAGTTTGTAAACGTTCTAAAAATCTTTGTCAAGAAAATACTACCAGGAAAGTAATGCAGGTAATATATATAATTTTTTATATATATATTTAGGCCCCGGATTAACAAGAGGAATGGACCAAAGATACGAAAAAAGTCATTCTTGAAAAAAAACTTCTGCTTTTAAAAAAATATGAACCAAAAGAGAAAATATATTTTTCTTTGGCGGTGGTGCACCGCAAAAACATAAAATGGGGACAGTCGTTTTTTTTTAACGTGAATTAATAAATAAAAACTTGCTTCAAATTTATTTTTAATCTTGATTCTAAACTTACTGAAAAAAAATTTGAATTTACGAAAAAAAATCAAAAATTTTTGCAAGAAAACATTTTACATTTTACATTTTTTCCCTTTTTATTTATATTTATTTTTATTAATTTTTAGTAATTTGGGGAGGTATTTGATTTTAAGTAAAAAAGTATAAAATGCGTACCTTTCAAAAATGTTGTTTTAAAAATTTTCCTTAAATTCCCCCAAATTTTTTTAAATAAAAGTATTAGGAATCCAAAAATTAAGAAAAATTGGACAAAATTTTAATATTAATTCACCGTTTAAAACCAAAAAAATTTCTGTTTGCTTTTTCGATTTTTGTTTTTGCATTTTTGAGACCCCTTTTTAATTAAAATTTTATCTCATGTTTTCATATTTTCTTTGAAAGGCAAATTTTATCAAGAATAAAAAAATTTTTTCGTATCCCTTTACCTTTTTGGTTCATTTTTCCTCTTGTTTTTCGCTTCGGGAATTATAAAAAATGGTTTAAAAATTTTTTTTTAAAAATTTTTCCCAAATTCAAATTTTTGTTTAGTAATTAGGAATTAGGTTAGAAGTAAATTTGGAGCAAGTTTTTATTTATTAATTTTCCCCTTTAAAAAGGGCCCAAAAAAAGACTGTTTGCTTTTGTTCCATTTTATGTCTTTGCATTTTTGAGACGCCCTGTATGATAAAAATCTATTTTTTTGTTGTAGTTCATATTTTTTCGACAACAAATTTTTTTTAATATTTTTCGATCTTAATTTTACTTTATTAAAAATATATATATATATATATATATATATATATATATATATATATATATATATATATATATATATATATATATATATATATATATATATATATATATATATATATATATATATATTATATATATATATATATATATATATATATATATATATATATATATATATATATATATATATATATATATATATATATATATATATATATATAATATATATATATATATATATATATATATATATTATATATATATATATATATATATATATATATATATATATATATATATATATATAAAATAAAAAAAAATAAAAAAGGATGATTCATGAGGAAATGTCAACACTTTAGGTACGTACTCAGGGTCCAAAAATAAAGGCCTTCGTTTCCGAGATACAGGCTGTTCCACCACCATTTACTTCTAACCACAGAGCTGACATGTGCTTAGAAGTAAATGCTGAAATTTTTAAAAATGATAAAACCTAGCTTATCTTTTGCCAAACATAATTTAAGAATTTAAGAACAATAATTTTGTTGAAAATTAAAATACATATTGTTTAATTATACATTTTGTTTTTTTTTTTTTTAAATTTTGCTATGATAAAATCAGATGCGTCGAAACTTTTCCAAATCCATATATCTCGAAAACGGTTGCTCATATCAACTTTTAACAAGTATAACTTTTTGACGTAAAAATGACGAAACAATTATTTAATTTACTTAAAAATGTAATCCAGGGCCGTACCAAAAAGTTGTAATTGTTCAAAATAGTAAAAAGACGTGTAGGTGGCGACCCCTACAAGTAAGAGCCGTAATAAGATTAGACTCGAATCCGTCATACCAAAAACCCCCAGATACAATATTTACATTATCATAGATTTTATTTAAAAAATAGGAAAATGAAATAAAGATTTTAACAACCTCTATTTAAAAAACAAAGGCCTTGCGGACTCATATTTGTATAGGCTTTTATGTTTATTTTTGGACCATGACTACGTACCTACAGTATTGACATTTCCTCATGAATTTTCCTCAATATCAATATATATATATATATATATATATATATATTATTATTATAAAATATAATATATATATAAATATATATAATATATATAAATATATATATATATATATATATATATATATATATATATATATTTATATATATATTTTATATATATATATATATATATATATATATATATATATATATATATATATATATATTTTTTTTATTTAAAAGTAGTGCAACAAACATGAAGTTATGATTCCTAAAAATAAAAATTTGTTAATGTTACACAAGGTTAAATTTGAAAAAGTTTCAAAATTGATTGTTTTTATGTTTATGAGAGTGTTTGGGGTAAATTAAAAAAAACAAAATTTCTTGGGAGGCCATGTTTTGGTATTTAGGCATAACTTTTAATTCTGAACAACTTTTCTTTATAACATTTTGTTGAATTTTCTGAAATAAGGGTAGTTTACTCTTGTACAATTTTTATATTTTTTGACCTACCTTGTATGCTGTTTGACTTGCAACCATTCTAAGTACACCTAATATAATTATCGAACATGCACCAACTTTCGGCATTATTTGTATTTTGATTGGGCAATTAAAAAAAAATCCCATATGCTGCACACTTAAATGACCACACTGTATAATAGCGCATGCAAAGTTGAGTTTTATTTTTTTTAGAATCTGTTATGTTTGAGAAATAATAACATTTATATCTCTTTTAGAATAAATCCGAAGCAATCATGATCCCCAAACACGAGAGAAAGAGATCGATTTCTTGTTGTTGCTGTTGTGGTGACACGGAGAACATTAATAAAACACCAAAGACCTTTAACCATTCCCAAAGCGTTGATCTAGTAACCAAATCTGTGCCTTCTTATAGTAGACTTAATTCTTTAAACTGTGATTCGAGTACATACAGATGGATTATTCAGAGTACCAATATTGAGACTGGAGATGTGATCACATATAGATGTAAATATCTAGTGTTAGCCAATGGTGCGCATGACTCACCCAACAGATTAGAAATTTTTAAGGATCGAAATGACCCAGACTGGCTCGTACATGACTTAAGGAGTCTGGAGACTAAATTAGATGAGAAAATAAACAGAGGAGAAACCATCGATCCTGTACTGATTGTAGGTGCGGGATTAAGTGCTGCTGATGCTGTCATGGCAGTAAGGTCAAGAAACGTTCCCGTAGTACACATATTTAGGGGAAAATCTGCAGAATTTATTAGGCAGTTGCCTGAAAATATGTACCCGGAATATCATAAGGTAAGAATATCTATTTTCTATATCTAGAATTTAGAATATTTTTAACATTATTTTCGAACAAACGACAAAAACAAAACTGTTCGAAATTTTTTAAAATAAATTAATGAATTCACTTCTTCCCTATTTTTTTTTAATTAAATTAAAAGAAGAGATAAATGTCTATACTTAGAAAAGTAAGTCTTAGATTCTTTCTTAGGGATAGGTTGCAAAAGTGCAGCTTCTTAGCTTTCCAGAAAAATGCCATTGTTATAATACGAAAACACACATTCTAAAAATGCGAGTTAAAATGGATACAAGCTCAGGAGCACATTTTTTTAAGACAATTGCTGGTATTCCATCCAGTTTAGACGATTTTTTAATATCAAGAAAAGAAAAAATTCGCTTAATCGGTTTGATTCTAAAAATAATATTGGACATTTTATGAGGAACAGCAATAGAAATAATAGGAGGAGCAAGATTAACGGAAGGATCAAGGGTAGAATTGGCATCAAACCGTTTACATCGACCAACGAAAACTGGGAAAAGAGACTATCAATCTTTATTAAAAGGAAGTCAAAGAACTCGATGTGGAAATTGTCAGATGGGGATCCGTAGCAAATTATTTCTTTTTGTGATTTTTTGTATTATTAATTGGTATGTTGATTTTTTTGTAACCCATTCTTCGAGGTGTTATGTTTTAGGCTGGTAAAAGTCAAATTTGAATATCAAGCATCATGATATACTTAACTTTCCTAAATTGTTTATTTCGGGATTTGTACAATTTGTTGTCCTAAATTTTCGGTATATTTGATATCAGAATGAGTTCTTAGATTTTTTAATAATGATACTTTTTTTACAAAATGTATTTTTTAAGTAACTAAATCATATTTTAAAAAATTGTTTTATCATTAATATTGTTAACTTAAATTAGATTTTATTCCATAAATATTTTGTTCTCACTGATATAATATTTTTAGGTACACCAAATGATGAACGATGGAGGATCTACTTATCCACTTTACAAGGCGTACTCGGAACATTCCCTATCAGACTTTAATGCTGAATCCGGACATGTTAAACTTACCTCAAAAACAGGAGAGGAGTTTAAACTGAAAGTCTCATTTGCTGCCGTTTTGATCGGATCACGTCCAAACCTATCATTCCTACCTAAACATTTAAACATAAGCATTTTTCCAGACAAAGCAATTGACTCGAAAACTAATCCGGTTAACATAAATCCAATGACTCACGAAGTTATTGGTCATGAAGGATTGTTTGCCGTGGGTCCATTAGCTGGCGATCATTTTGTTAGATTTATTCCAGGAGGGGCTGTAGCCACTGTAGCTGAACTATATAAAAGGTGGAATTTAGTATAAAAAAGTATATTTTTTACTTAGATAATTATAAAGGGGTTCTAGGATAATGAAAATCTATCTATGCGGTTCTTAAAGTTTTTACATTAAAATAATGTTATTTATTTTTCGTTTATATCATACTGCAAACAAAACAGTAAATTGACAATTTAAAGCATTTCTCTTACATAATTATTTAAAATAAAAAACTAGTTCTTTACCGATCAGTTTTTCTTCGTTACTTTCTAAAGAATTTTAGAAAATATTAGGGTTTTTTAATGTTAATTATTTTCGTATCGGTATTTTGATATAAACAAAATTCTTTAAAAAAATGCAGAAAAAACAAACAACTTGTGAAAGTTTCGCAATTGTGTTGAAGTTGTTAAAAATTTAGTAATTTCTTTATCCGTATCTATCAAAGTAAAATCAAATAGGCGAAAAGCCGAAAAGTCTATTTTAATTTGTGTTTGTTTATGTATTTTTTGTTATTATTTAATTGGCAATAATACTTATAAAGTATACTCATAAAATAAGTATATAATTGTTGGTGTTAATTGCACATTAAATTTAACATTTTTTTCTGACTGGAAAATGAGAGGGACCTGATATCGCCTTCGTCCACGTTTTGTCTAGCGCCGCCATTGTTAAATATGATGCGTTATTACTAATGATAGTAACGTTAAAATAGTTTAGAATAAAACTAAATTTTAATTATTTATTGTATTGTTTCCAAAACGTCAAAATATCATCGTAAAAAATATTTTTTGTTCTCTTTGAATTTAAAAAGTTCTTTAATGCATTAGAAAATTCATTACTTTTAGATACTTTATAGATAGAGTGTTCAAAAATTAAATGATATTAATAAAACTAGGTTGTGATAATAGTTTAGAAAAACATATTTTGTTTAACAAAAAAATGATCAAATAAAAAGAAAAAAAAATAAATCGTACATTTTTCTAGTGTAAGACGAGGATCTGCTCGTGTTAAAAGAATTTGTTTTTGTAATTAGTAAAAAGATACTGGAACTTACTTTATATTAAATATTTTAAAATATTATTACTTATTATGGGGACTTAAAAATTGTTATGGTTTTTATTAGCACTACACAATAATTAGAATGTAGAGTAGAAATGTTTGACGTAACGATAAGTCAAATCAGCTTTAAAGTTTGAACTTTATTTCAACAAGCGTCTTGTGTTATCTTCGATGGAAATAGATTTTAATTGCACAAGTTGTTAATTGGTGGGAGCACATGGAAGGTGTTAAAGGTGAATTTTACGGAATGACGTGTGGAGTAAGATGTTATTTGTTTAATGTTAAAAAATAAAAATACCCTATTAGGTTATTTTTATAGCCTAATAATAGTTATTAGCCTCTGGATAGTTTATGTACCATAGGTTGGTCAAATTGGTCCCATGTCATTTAAACTGACCAGAAGCTAGGTACTTTTTAACCAATGATTTTTTTTATCGAAACGGTTATCTACTCTAATAATATATTAGATTTTGGTTAATTTAGTTATCATAGGTGTTGGTCAAAATAATGACAATATCTATACATACAGTAATTATTGCAATTTTGACCCCATGTTATCTAAATTGAATAGTATCTAATCAACTTTTGGAACAATATTTAACAGCAATCGGTAATTTAAAATGGTTTACTCAATCATACAAAAAAATAGAAAAATTAATTAATACAATTTTTTTATAGGTTAGTTAAATAATTGGCAAGAAAGACAAAATGAATTATTCTCTTTCGTGGTAGTAAGAAGATGGTTTAAATATTTTAAAATTATAAATTATAAATTAACATTAGATTTAGTGAGTAGTTTTTTTTACCAAGTTTTTGAGTTTAATTAAGGATGATATAAAATATGATAAAATACTTTAAATATAATTTATAAAAATACATTTTAATAAATTTAACATTTTTTTGTCATAGGCAGATAAAAATAAAATTATTTTAGCTTAAAAAAGTATTTGCTCATACTTGCTCCACACAGTAATATTCGGTGATATTAAACTAGGGTGCTAAATATAATAGATATAAATATGTGAATAGTAAGTAAGTAAATAAGTAAGTAATACGTAGGACTAAACAAATGTGTACCTAGTTCGGAAATGTACCCTGCTGTACATATTTCTGTATCTTTAAGGCAATTGAAAAAATAGCTTCGGCAATAGTAACATTTTTGGTGTATTAAAGGTATATAATAATTATCCAGAGAAATCTGGTAATCTATATTTTTGCTAAATAAATAGCACTTGACCTCTGTTTTGGGGTAATCGAGAGGCAAGCGCGTGGTTATGATATGTTGTATTCTTTTACGGAGAGTAAACACTGGTGAGATTACCTAAAAATGAACTATACCATCTCTTGTAATGAAATATAAAAAGACGATATACCAAAAATGTCACTGGCACTCAACAACTCTGTTCTCTTAAATTCAAATATTTCTGATAGAGTTTTTTCTATTCCTATTATTGTTAGCATAAAAACATTATTAAATAATGTCTTACAATTTTTGCATTTCTTAAATGTGTGATAATATTTCAATTTGCATGTAAACCACAAGTTTTTTACATATTATAGGTACATTGTTTATTATCGTGTATTTTAATAACTATTAGCATTAGGATACAAACTTTTATTTAAAATAATCTTTTTTTGATGTGATTGATAAAACAATTATGTAGGTACTTATACTATTACTTTTATCTTTATACAGTGCCATCACTATTTTTGTGCCAACAGGAACATTATATTATATATTATGTTATTTTTTATTGTATTTTATTTTTTATTCTTCTTACCCGTCTAGTGGATATGTATTTTTTTTAGAGTTAAATAGTCATTGTTGGGTACTCTCCAAAAATTCCTATTTTTATATTCTCCAACATGGGATCGCCCTGGTCCGGAGATATAGAACTGTTATGCTATATATATATATATATATATATATATATATATATATATATATATATATATATATATATATATATATATATATATATATATATATATATATATATTTTAAGTTGCTTCGTTTATGTAATATTTTTATATATAAATATATGCTTTCTAGAACATCCGGAATAGTTCTTTTTTAATCACAGACAGTCCTGAACAACAATTTTCGTAGTTTAAAATAACAAATTTATAATACAACTAAATTTTTATTATTAAATTATTGTTTGGTTAGAATGTGATCGCAACAGTGGGCTCCTTTAGTTATAGTTTAATCAGTGGCAAATAAGCTGTTAAAAGTTATAAAGTTATTTACTTAACCCGCTTTTCGACCTCGTTGTTTCGACCTGTAGCACTAGATTCCTCCTTGGGTACTTATCTAACTCTATGCATTTTTAAGGAAAATTTAGGGTAATTGTTTAAAGAGAGGGTTATGTTTAGCCTTATTTTGGATACAATAATCCGTTAAAAATATCTAATTTTCAATGTTAATAAAGAGTACCAAATCAAAATGTTTTAAGAATCAAATTCCAAAAGTTTAAGAGATAAAACTTTCTTTATTAGAAACGATAACTACTGAAACTAAATCAACTTGCTATTGCTATTAGTTTAGTCTATTAACAAAAATTAAAAATGCCACTATTTTAATTAATATTTTGGTTTGATACACTGACCTTTGTAGTAATTTTTTTACTACCCAAGAAGAACTTTGTTAAGTCATAGAGTTATTATTCGTATAGAATTATAAAAAGTATTTTATATATTTAGCAATTTATAAATACAGTTTTAAATGGGTAGTTTTTTATAAATATAGATTTTTATATTCAATAAATATTTAGAATATCTTGTTGGTACATAAAACACAATTTATTTTTATAGAAAATAGCATTTTCTTTTGTATTCTACTATACAGTTGCATCGTTGTTTTAATTTAAGAAATAAATGAAAGCACTACAAACTTAATTGGTTTTTTATTTCGCACATTATAGTATACGCGGTTAAAAGGAAAGAAAACATTAAAAATTATCTTATTTAAATAATATTGTGAATTTTTTAAAAAGGTAATTTGCCTTCCTAATTTGTTTTAAAAGCTGCTGCAGTTTGTAAAGAATGGGGTTCCATTGAAACCTAGGTGGTCAAGAAACAAAGTTAAAATGAATTTTTTTAAAGTAGTCCTTAATTACACTAAAAAAAGGTGGAACAGACATTATTGTATTAAAAAGATAAGGGGTTTTAGGCATTAGACAAAATAAGTTAACCACTGTTTTACAATTTCTACCGACCTGCTAAAACGATACCTTAGTGCTAACTGTTTAAGGCAATATATTAGTGGATCTCGCTTCAGCCACCAATGCCTTTGTGCACCCTTTTTGCAATATGACAAAACGACATTCCTGTTTCTGGTAATCCGATACAAAAGATATTTTTCAGTACTTTATCAAAAGTTTCAATCAAACGAAAGTATTTTTGTTAAGCGTAGAAATAAGAAAACCTTTATAACTATTCAATAAACAGAAATTAATGTTTTGGCATATTTTGATTTAATTTTAGTAATAGAGGCATGTTTAACCGAAAAATACAAAATTTTTAAAGCAGTGAAAATTTCCTGCGCCTCCATCCTTCTTATACACAAAGGCATTTTAGCTTAAACGTGTTTTATAAAAGATCTTTTACAGGCGAACGATATCTAAGTTTATTAAGAAATGTGTTGGAGGATTTTTTGGATGATGTCAATATAGCCGATCGTCAGCAAATGTTTTTTCAGCAGGACGGTGCTCCTCCACACAATTCCGGAAACGTTTCTGATTTCTTGAACGAACTTTTTTAATATCGTTGGTTGGCTACATGAGGGCCAATACTCTAGCCGCCACGTTTTTCAGACATTACCCCTCTTGATTTTTATTTTTGGGGATTTCTTAAAAACTGGGTTTACAAAATACAATATGAAGATGTTAACCAACTTCAAAAGGTTATTAGGAACGTGATTCGTAGCATCAATGGAAATACAATTTTAAAGGCAACGAGAAGTGTTTCAAAGTTTACCCAAAAGTGCATTGAGCATGAAAGAGGTGTTTTTAATTTAATTTTTATTTTATTAAAATGCGCAATATTATTAGCATAATGTATTTTATTAATGTAACTTAGTTATCTGTTATTATTAAATAAAAACTAAAACTACGATGTTTATTATTTACCCAAGTAATTAGAAGATTTAACAAATAATATCCCATTATGGCGGACTTTATTTAAATTTGGTTTCTGTTATACTAGGATAATTTTCAGAATTCCATGGCTGCCTGAGTCCAGTTATGGAAAAATTGAATTAAATTGAAGTAACGCTGTTATTTCTCATTTTAGGAAAAAATTTAAATAACTATTTGTAGAGAAAATTACATTCTCTATCAAATGGACGTACTTAACAAATACAGAGTGTTGCATTTATTATCGTTATTGTAATCAGCGTAAAAATGTACACAAATTTGCTAATTTCACCTAACTTGTAATTTTTATAATAAAAAAGTTAGCAATAGTGCCTACTTAATTTTGAACACGGTATATAAAGAGTTATTGCACATGAATGATAACAATTCTGGATTTAGAAAAAGAGGAAGAGAATTGTGGTGAATCAAGAAATCTTTTGGAAAATGAAGGAGCTCCAACGAGTCTTTATAAATTCTGCTATGCTTTTGAGCTTAATATTTTTGCTGTAACTTAAATTATTGGAGTTTAAAAGTTTTCTTGCGTGAAATTTCTCTTGCTGCAATTGTTTGAATGCAGTTTTCAAAACTTTAAATGTGTTTTTATAGTTTAAAAGATTTCCAACCTGAAATTTTTCTTGCTGTAATTTTTCTGTCGAAGCACGCGCAGACTTTGGTTTTTAAAAAATAACGAAATATTTTAAGCAAGAAAAATACGACAGGAACTGTATTTTTCTTGCAGCTGTCTGGCTATTTTAGTAATTTTAAAGGTACCAACCTTAAAAATGCAGCGCTATGCAGCATAATAAGTGTAAAGGATAATTACACCGTCCAAATCCATTGCAATTAATACAAATAAAATATAAATTTTACAAAAAATAAGTTGAAGCTCTAAACATTTTTTATTATCGTTTGAGAAAAACACCTCGTATGTACTTAAGATTAAAGTATAAGAGCCAGCTTAAAGCAGACAACATCTATTTTAACAAACCTTAAATTCCGTCCAGTGAGTCTTTCATACCAACAAAACAAGACAGGTGTGACAGGTATAAAAATCGGGTTAATTTCAATTGTTATGACAAGTCTGCCGTTTTAACATTTCATTTTATAACTCTCCTGTAATCGGAAAATAATAATGGCAGACAGTTTTAGCGGTTCTAACGTCACGGCAGCCACATTTGAATATTCCAAAAAAATTTAATTTCGAAAGTATTTTAACAAATCTGAAATTTATATATGTTATTTATTAAACCATTTTAAACTTATATTCATTTTGGTAAACATTTTTTCCGTTTAAAAAGAAACCGGCAGACAGCGCAACCTTTCGTCCAGCGGGTGCATACTTACGTGCATAATATTAACTTTTACGCCCTTTCTGTTTACAACTAATTATTTGCAAATAAATATAAAAAAAATATATGAGTATACACGTAAACAAGCACATTTACTGGTATAAACATGGGCAATAAGGAAAATAAGCCCATTTTAAGACTATAACAAATACAAAAGTATTATAGAAATATATTACAAGTAAAATTACTGAAACTTTTATTCTTATTTTTAATTGATTTATACGAAAATATTAATTTAATTAAAAAAAAAACATTAATTTAACACTCTCTTAAAGTCGTAATTATAACATCAATATCAGTATTTATTTAATTTTACGATTAATTGTCATCTTCGGAATCACTCTCATTAGGTGACACGTTTTCATTATCCGCGGAATTAGTTTCTGTAAAGATGGAAAAAAATTTATAAATTAAGATAAACACAAGAAATTTTAAAAGTTTATGGAAGGCCAATGCCCTAGAACAAAACTGTCCATGCGTGCAGGGCAGCGGGGATACGGAAAAAGGCCCTGGGAAGTTTGCGCAATAAATAGTAGGTCAGGTCCGGACTTCCACAATTCTTTGTTACCATGTATAAAGTTGACATCATCAAATGTCAAAATTAAACTAACAATACTTTCACTGTTTTTTTTTAAATTTTTTGCGCCACATTGTTGGTTGGAAACCGCTTGGAAGGGTTGATGAAACGACGACAGCACGCCGCGCCGTCGCACACAAAAACGGGACTCTGGCTCTGTCCAAAGTATAATGTGTTGTCTACCCACATACTGATTTATCAGTGTGTAGGTAGGCATGCATATTACAAAATATCGTGGAATTTTGTTACTGCGCAGAATCATAAGGGAACCTTTATATCAACCATATTCATGCCAGAAAATGTGATTTCTTATGTGTATACTCATATAATTTTTTAAATTTGTTTGCCAATTATTATTGGTAAATAGATTATAAGGGTGTAAAAGTTAATTTTATGCACGTAAGTATGCACGCGCTGGACGAAAGATTGCGCTATCTGCTGGGTTTCTGTAACCGGAAAAAATGTTTGCCAAAATTAATATAAGTTCAAAATAGTTTAATAAATAACATATATAAATTTCGGGTTTATTAAAATACTTTCAAAATTAAAATTTTTTGGAATATTCGAAAGTGGCTGCCGTGACGTCAGAACCGCTAAAATTTGTGCCATCAATATTTTCCGATTACAATAAAGTTATATAATGAAATATTTAAACGGCAGACTTGTTAAAATACTATTAAAATTAACCCGATTTTTATACCTATCACACCTGAGTGACCCCGAACCTAACGCGGCCGGGCTTAGCTTGTCCCCATGTCTTGTTTAGTGGGTATAATAAACTCACTGAACGAAATTTAAGGTTTGTTAAAATATGTGTTGTCTGTTTTAGGCTGGCTCTTAGACTATACCGACTTTTTAACAAATGAAAATGGCACCTATCCACTGACTGAAAATGAAAATTGTTTCAATATCCGGATTAGCTCCGCTTAATATTTTATTTATTCCGCTTTCATTTTAGATGTACTACTGGAACTTAGTCCAAGTCGCCTTTGTCGTTCAGGCATTGTGAATATGTGTGATCAATGAGCTGACATCATAGATAGAGAAAGCATTTCATTCGCAAACGCAATCGAGAGCTGCGCCCAAAATGTTTTGTGTTTATTATTGGCGATAGAATGGTACAAGCATAGTTTGTACTTACTTGTGAAATGATAATCCAGGAATCATATTCGTCACTTTACACACTTGGCACTCTCTTACCATTTTAATTTATTAAAAGTACTTACACAAAACAAAATTTTAAACAATTGTCACAAAAATAACCCAAAAAACAACAAGAAAAATTTATAAGTATAAATTTTAATATGGCGTTTAAGCAAACGCCATATTGAATTGCTATCTGTTGAGCGAAGCCAAAGGTGGCCGAAGTACAACGACTATTAGTCGTTTCCGAAGTACGCCTTTACGAAAAATGCACTGTTGTCACGTTGTCGTGCCTTTATTGGTAGCTGTCCAAAAACAAAATAGTATTTTGACATCATTACTTTTCTGTGTAATACTTTATAATAATAAATATAACAAATATTATTTACAGTTTAAAATACAATAGAAGAGCTTAATTTAATGTAATTTTAAGAATAAATTAAGTAAAATTTAATCATAATATACTATCAAGTAAATGAAACAGAAAGATACTTGGCAGCCACGCTTTACGACAAAATAGTATCTGTAGTAACCATTTTCCCGTTAACCTAACAGCTCATTGTGTGTGATCAGCTCCTTGTGACGTAGATACCCTTTTCACGGGAAAGTTTTATATTTGAATTTTAAATGATTGTTATCTTGGTATAGAATTTCGTATAAAAAAATATTTGGCAAAAGTGTTATCTAGGTATGGAGGGTTATTTTTAGCCAATATTAGGTGCATGGGCCTATTGCATAAAGTTAAAATAGTTTAATGTTGGTATCTTAAAAAATCACAAACGTATTTTATCTTTAAAGTAATAGTTTTTAACACGCTAATTAAAAGTCTTCACGGGCACAAAACCCAAAAACCACTCTAACCCCCCAAAACCAGCCTTAAAGGTCACTGAGGATTTGGATACATTTGAGGGTGATTTTGTTGGGGTTAGAGGGGTTTTTGGGTTTTGTGCTCGTGGAGACTTTTATCAGCGTGTTAAAAACTATTACTTTGCAAAGATTAAAAACAATTTGCCGAAACTCATTTTCCATAAAAAAAATTGCGGGGTTCTTTAAAGCGCGTTTATCTCGAAAACAGTTGCTTCTAGAGGCCTAAATGACGTATACATTTTTTACGCAGAGTCAGAGGGAATTATACTAACTTCTTGTTTAATAAACAGGTCAATATAGTAACCTTTAAAAGAGTTATGCCATCTAAAGCAAGTGTGGTAGGCCGTAGCTGGCGCCCTCTACTAGCAACATCAAAAGCATGGACGAATTTGAATTTCTCGCCTCAAAGAACCCCCAAATCCCCAATTTTGTACCGCTATGTCATTTAGTTAAGAAATTATTACGAAAAAACGAAAACAAAATTAAAAGTTTAACACCCTGTATCTTAGTTATTATCAACTTTGGGATAAGGAAAGTTTACGTTAATTGCATTATTTCGACCTAAGGAATCTGTTGTTGCTTTGTGTCCCATTACTTTTGGGACACCTTGTATAATATTATAAGAACTTATTCAACAGACCTAACAAAATTAGAGTAATATTATAACTTGACATATTAAAGATAAACTCTCTGAGTTCTCAGCACTAAGGTGTTTTTACAGTTTAAAATAATTCTTGTTTACCTTGTACTATGTACCCTGTATGAGTATATAGTGAACCTTTATCCTTAATTTTTTTATTCTATTCTTTATTATACCAACCAGGACAAAGCACAAATAGGTAAATAAATATATGTTAAAAAAAATTTCGATAATATATTTTCCAAAAAATTAGACGTCTTAATAGGAGCATTAATTTTAAATTGAAAATGCAAGTAAGGCTTTTAACTTTTTTGTCTTTTATTAGTTTGTTAAGGTTCCCGTTCCCAACCACATGACCAAATATCTGCTCTTTTTATGGCTCCCATCTCGCAGCGATGTAAAAAAAAACGGAGCTTAAGTAAACAAAGCCTTCAGGTTATTTCTAGTACGTGTGATACAAAAAAGACTACAAAATAAAAAATATATTATTTAATTCGTGGGCCGACTACGCGTATTTGGAAGTTAATTAAATATTCATATAAAGAATGACTAACCCAGGAAAGTGAGTCATTCCTGCAGACCGACCGACGCCGACGTTTTATTTATTGATCCACTCTATTACCTACATAAAGATAGGAAAAAAACGACAAATTTATGCGGGACGAGATATGGCAAAAGTATTGGAGAGATATGAGATATGGCTAAAGAAATTGTCTTTTTTAATAAGGCAAAATAAAAATGTTATATTTACGTCATGGTTTATAGAGTACCTATCGTCTTTTGTCTTTAATAGAAGAAAATAACGGTGAATTCGGTCAAATGGACTTTATTGTATTTTCTTTTTAACTTGCCGACCTTTCAAATCTATTAAAATAGTTTTGCTTAAACTCTTAAATTTACAAAAGTTTGACTAACATTATCGAAAATAAAAACTCAGAAGAAAGATTTGGAAAAATAAGGAAAAATAGGGTTAATTTTTATACTAAAATGTGACTTTGGCAGATTAATAAATTTTAAATATTTTGTTTTTATGATTAATTTTGTCATTATCATCATTGAAAATGTAATTTAGTTTATTTATAATAGGTAATTTGTTTTAAAATTTTTAAGTAAAGATATCTATGAGAAATAACAATAAAATGTTAGTTTATAGGTTTTGTTGTTACTATTTGAATTAGTGGAAAATTGAGTTTTATCTAAATATAAAATGTATGAATATATTTAACCTAAATTTTCAATATCAGCTGTTTTATTTATTGTAAGTTTTTTTACGTATATCTGTCATTTCTTAAAAAGTATTTTGTTGATATTATTTTCAATATGTAAAATTTTCGTTTCAATACAATAAAAGTAAAAATAATTATTTACAAAAATATGTATTTTATACTTTTTAACATTATATATATATATATATATATATATATATATATATATATATATATATATATATATATATATATATATATATATATATATATATATATATATATATATATATATATACAGGGTGACACAGATTCGAGTGCATGCATGGGGATCTCGAAAACCGTAAGAGATACGAAGTCGGTTAAATTATGGCAAAGTTGCGCATTTAGGTTACAACATGCCGATTAGAAAGTTGTAAAATTCCGAGTACTTCCGGAGATATCCGGAAAAAACCGAAATTCGCTGATTTCGTTTTTATTTTTTTATGGCGTTATTTAAAGAGATATGAAAAAACAAAAGACACTTTCTCATGGCCACTTCTTAAGCTCTACAAAACAGCGTTGAGAGATTTTCCGTACGACGTTTCGTTTTCGTTAGACCATCATCAACTTTATTTTTTTAAATACGGGCCTGGGTTTTTTATTTAATTTTTTTAACCTCTTATTATCCCAATTTATACCTGACCCCTGTATATATACAGGGTGCCACAGATTCGAGTGCATGCATGGGGATCTCGAAAACCGTAAGAGATACGAAGTCGGTTAAATTATGGCAAAGTTGCGCATTTAGGTGCCTTACAACATGCCGATTAGAAAGTTGTAAAATTCCGAGTACTTCCGGAGATATCCGGAAAAAACCGAAATTTGCTGATTTCGTTTTATTTTTTATGGCGTTATTTAAAGAGATATGAAAAAACAAAAGACACTTTCTCATGGCCACTTCTTAAGCTCTACAAAACAGCGTTGAGAGATTTTCCGTACGACGTTTCGTTTTCCTTAAACCATCATCAACTTTATTTTTTTAAATGCGGCACTCAATTGTTTATTGCATTTTTTTGAAGCAATTATAATCCCAATTACAATGATGTATAACACTTAATATTTTTCTGTTAAATAAACATATTTTCCAAAAGACAATAGTAAGACAAAGGGAAAGCCCTAACTTCTTTAGGGGCGTTCCATATTTGTTAATAAATTAAAA
>JAHBCN010012073.1:0-27471 GCA_019359885.1 Listronotus oregonensis
CCACTGACCTCAATATGGACCGGTAAAGGGTATCAGATGCGCGGTTCAAAAGTGAGATTTTATGGGCGAAAAAATGTGTCCGTGCGCCGGTGCTCTAGTCATCTCTAAGGGGCCTAGATCATGCGCAGAACGGACCGGCAGACCGATTTTATTTACGAATTCGTCGCCGGCCAGTTCCGTACTTCGTCAATTGACGCCGTCTTTTCCTTTCGTGTTTAGTGTATTTTAGTGTATTTCGCATTGTTTGGCATTATTTGACCGCTTGTGTGAAATTTTTTAGTTTTTGGAGTGACTTATTCCTTTGTTCATAAACAATTTATAAACTGTTTTTTGGTGATCCAAGTGCGCTGAAGTTGTAGAAATACGATGGTTAATAAATGCTGTATGGTTACTTTTTGCCAAAATAAAGGCAAAATACCCGGCATTGCTTATTTTATGTAAGTATTTACTTATTTTACTTTGCATCCTTATTTGCTTTAATAATTAGTAGTTAACATGTAGCACAGTGTTAAAATGGTGCTGATAAATGGACTAGTTTCTATTCACCCTTTCCCTATAATTTACTCTCTTTTAATTAAGAAAAACACCTTAAAAAATATATTGCAATTAGTAATACCTATCTACTGAAATTAAATTAAAAGAAAATAAGTTGTACTGCTTGTTATGTTATCTAAATTAGTTACTTATTTTTATGCAATAGTGAATAAAACTAAAAACAACCAATATCTAATTATTTTACATCTATTTGGTTTTTATGAGTTTTTTTTCAAGATAAATTAGGAATACCTATTCACTGAACTTAAATTAAAAGAAAATTAGTTATACTGCTTGTTGAGTTATCTAAATTAGTTACTTATGTTTATGCAATAGTGAATAAAACGAAAAACAACCAATATCTAATTATTTACAGCTTTTGGTTAAATTACTCAAAATACAAGCAACATTTATAGTAATATCAATATTTTGTTACGATCTAGATCATTACATATTTTAATAAGTACTTATATTTTCTATCATTACTTTTGTAGGTTAACTAAAAATAGGTATTACACCTGGTTAGAGGCTTTAGGCTTTGATCCCAATGTGGAGAAAATGTCATATCACAATTATATATGTAGTGCACATTTTAATAAACAGGACATAACTATTACTCCTCGAGGAAAAAGGTGTTTGATTCCTGGTGCTATTCCTAAACTCAATCTGGGACCAAACGTATTACATAGGAAAGCTCTACGCTTGGCACTACGAGAAAAGTAAGTGGCTATTTTTCTTTTTATATTATATTGGAATAAAAACATAGAAAAAATAATCTGAATGGTAGCATAAGTAATTTAATTTTTTTTATATTATATCAGTTTTATAGTGCCCAAAGGTATTACAATTGTTAACTGGATAAAATGATTTTTGACAGCTTATTAACTGATACAGTTGAGGGGTATTTCATTTTCTGAAATTAGTGGACTTATTGCATATGACTGCGTCCTTTGCACTCAAATGCATAATTTATAATCAACTATATATATTTTTACTTAAATTTGTGGCATTGTACAATAAACATATTTTGTTCAAAGTAAATTTGAGTCTATTTAAATTTAATTTTTGTTTTAGATCATATAACATTCCTGGTACTTCAATGGATGAGTTTGTACCTAAAGGGTAAGCAGACTAGTACTAATGTGTAAATCTTTTGCTAAGCCTGTAATCTAAGTTTACAGTATTTTTGCAAGCAACTGTTCAGATACTTTAACTAAAACAATATTTAGGTTAACAAAAATGAAAAAAAAAACTTATTTTACTTTAAGATATATATCTTTTCGTCAAATGTTCATCAAAACATATTTACTATGTATGGAGGGAGTTCGTAACAATAATGTTTTTTTTATTATTATTATTACTTTTTTTAAGCTGGCAGTAGAAAATCTTTCTGTGGCGTCTTGTTCAGTGCAAAAATATTAATTTGTAATAAATTTAATTTTAAATTTAAGTTTGATAAAAAAATAGAATATTTTATTCAGGAAAGAGAATTTTTAGATTTGGCAGTAGATGCCAAAGTGGCTAGCTTATTTCTTAACCCTACAACCTTGCCATAAGCAAGTGTCATTTTGGTTTCTAGTAAAACAATACTTTATTTAGTGGTTTCATTTTTTAATTGAATAAAAGTTAATAATTTTTTTTTACATTACAGGTCTACTACCATGGATAATGATTTACAGGAAAATTCTGTTCCTTCGCTAGATATTTTAGATGCTTCCAATGATGAAGTTCAAAACCAAAGGTATAATTTTATTTTATGTTTTATACTTGTGCATATTCAAAAGATAAAACTTTATGGAAAACTTCTCCTATGTAATTTGGCTAAAGGTATTTAATAAGTAAAGCTTGGCATTAATAGAGGAGTCCAATAGTATAAAATCGCGACAGTTTAATAAAAATTGTATTTTTAGACAATGCCAAAAGCAAATTTTGATTAAATTACATTTGGTGCGAGTTAAGATAAGTCTTATACTTTTTCTTGACAAATCACAGATGGTTGCCCTTGACATATCAAAATGCTTTGACTAGACATGACATGACATGCTTCTTAACGATCTTCCTTTTGTGGTCTCCCATCTAAATGTTGTTCTTGGCTCTTAAGTTTTTTTTTAAATCAAGATATATAGCAGTTACTATAGATAGATACTTTTTCAGCTTTCATTAAGTTAATGCTGGGGTGACCCAGGGCCCAGTATATGCACCTACTCTATTTTTCTTCATATCAACCAACAATACTGACCATCCACAATTAATATCGTTTTGCTGATGATAATACCCTACACTTTAATATTTAGTTTGCCCCATTCTTCAAGCTCGATTTGGAAAGCAAAGCTTTTTTTTCACCTTAAGGACCTTAAATTAATATTTAATTGGGGCGAAAAAATCTTGTCCAGTATATTTCCTCTGAAACACAATCATGTTTGCCGTCGCCAAAAATATCTGCCCATACTTATCCTTTACTTATTAGTGGCAATTCTGCTCTGAGCAATTAGTCAATTCATTTTTTTTTATTTATTTATTTAGCACCAATATAGGCCCCAAACATCCCATTTTGTTTGTTCCTTTATGGCGAGTGTGTAGACTTTGGATCCTATAGATCATGGCTAGTTAAATTTGCTTTTGAGATACAAAGTCTATCTTAAAATAACCTGATCATGTCTTAATTATTACATAATGATTGATATCCTGCTAGGATGTCAAGTCAGGTGTTTCTAAACAAAAAGTTTAAATTTGTTAGGTTTGCATAGCTGATCAAACTCATTAGAAGCCTTATATAAAAAAATAATTATATATTATACATTTTTTACCAACAATATACCTTTTTAGGATTTTGGTAGAAGAACCTGCACTTCTCGAAATTGTTATTCCATCTTCCATCGAACATAGTGACGCATCGGAAACAAGAAGGTAATAATTTTATTAACAGAACCTTTTAGGCATATATAGAGACGAATGGATAGTTTAGCCACTTTAAATCCAATATCTTAATGGATTTAACTAAAAAAAAGTTTTAATTTTTGCAGTTAAAAGGCAGTTCATTTTTTTTAGTTAGTATCAAGCTTCACATAAAACTTTTTCCCACTAAAAACGAGTTTATTTTTTGGATTTATTATTTACTTTGCTTTTAATAAGCAACTATCTAAAAACTATCTTAAAATATAGAGTCCTCTTCTGCTCGAATAGAATTAAATCCTTTTGGTCCTTTGCTAAAAACAATAGTCAAAACTTTTACACAAATTTTTTTCCACCCCTAATCTCTGAAGATGAAATTGTTTCTACCTCTAAAGAAAAAGCCAAACTATTTACTAAACAATTTGCTGCAAATTCTACTCTCAATTCTCTTGTTAATCTTCCTTTTCCAAAAATTGCCCCTGTTCCTCATAAAATGCCCGATATCATTTTTTTAAAGTTAAACAGATTAAGCATATTCTTTCTTCTCTTAATACCAAAAAATCGTCTGTGCTGGATGACGTACCAGCAATCGTCTTAAAAAATGTGCCCCTTAGCTTGATCTGTCGCGGTGGAAGGGTGTTATACCCACTCACTTTAAACCTACCTACCTACCTAGCTTGCACTTATCTTAACTCGCCTCTTTCTACTCTCTTACGACTTGGGCATTTTTATAGAGAGCTGAATGCTACACATGTGCAACCTGTCCCCAGAAAAAGATGCAAACTCTCCCTTCTAACTATAGACCTTTATTTCTTCTTTTTGTTGTTTGCAAAGTAATGGAAAAAATTCATTAATTCCCAAATGTTAAAGTATTTGGAAAAACACAAAATTTTACATGACAGACAGTATGGATTCTGTCACAGAAGATCTACAACACAGCAGATCGTGGCTCTTGACATATCTAAAGCTTTTGAGCAGGTATGGCATGATGGGCTTCTTAACAAACTTCCTTTCTACAGTCTTCCATATAAGCTTTGTTCTTGGCTCTCCAGCTTCTATCCAATTAATGCTGGGTTGCTTCAGGTTTCAGTGCTTGCACCAAATCTGTTTCTTCTTCACATCAACGATCTTCTCTCTTCCACAACCTATCTAAGTTTTGCTGACAATAGTACCCTTCACTCTAATATTCAATTTCTTAAGCCACCCTGTAATTCTGAATTTGGAAAACGAGCGCAGATCAATGAAAATATTTCTTTTACAAGACCTTAAAGTAATTTTGAATTGGGGCGCCTAAAAACTTGTCCAATTTAATCCGTTACATATGAGGGGCCAAGTTCTGCAGAACAAATAATCGTTTAATCTTGTGGGTGTTACTTTAAGAAAAACTTTAACTGGCACAAACACATTACACCTATAGCTTCAGCAGCTTCAAAAAGCCTGGATTTCTTTTTCGAGCCAGAAAGTATTTCTCTCCTTTTAATCTGTATACTCTGTATGTATCCCAAATCAGACCTCTTTATAATATTGTTCTAAGGTCTGTGGAATGGCGTCTCCTACAACACTTAGCATTCTTGACTCCATTCAGAGAAGAGCTCCTTATAGGTATTTTCACGGCTTCTGCTCCGAAGAGTTGGCCAGTATAATTTCTCCTTTGGCAGCTCCCAACAGACCAACGGCTAGCGCCACTTTTATGCATTCTTTTACAGTCCAACTTGAGAGGCCCCGAACTTTCCACATCCCTAGAGTGTCCAGATTATGGTACCCCAAATCTCCAAACATTTAAGTCCCGTGTAAATAAACTGCCTATTGGCACACTTTAGACACCCACAGTATGTTAGTACTTAGGCCTTAGCCTTTGTTGACTGTCCCAAGATAAAAAAGAACTATAATAAGTTACATTTAATTTAGTTAAATTTTCCTTCTATTATTTCTATGTTTCATGCATTTGTGATCTATTTACTTTTATTGCCGTTAACTATACCTCCTTTTTGAAGACATTTTTCTAAGGGTGTAACAACAAAATAATAGACTAGAACCATAAAATTATACATATGAATTTAAAAACTTTTTATTTTTCAGCTCCAGTACTTTAACTTGCACATCAGTGGGTGACGCAGTTGAATGTTTATGGGATGGAAAAGCCCTATTTATTTTTTGATTATATTGAAAATATGTTGTTTGGCAGTATTGCAAAACCCCAATTTCTATTTTTGTGGATCGGACTCTGCACAAAAAGGCTTAAAAAGAAAATTAGAGGATATTGGATCAAGTTCATCAGATAGTGTAGGTCTTAAAGGATCACCAAAACGAATAAGAAAAGACGTGAGGACCGTTTATACATACTGGTAAGTTTAAACATTGCTAAGCAAGCAAATGGTTTAACACCAAAAAAAAAACAAATTATGTAATTACCAAATATTTTTATTCAGGATATGAGTATCCTAACTAACATGTTGCCTTAAGCCCTTCACAATTAAAGAAACGGTCTATTTTTGGAAACTTTGGAGTTAGAATGAAATATATTAACAACATAGTACCTTTTTTTCGAGAACTTTTTGTTTTATGACTTTGAATCTTAAATTTTTCTCAAGTATTTTAATATTATTTCAAACTTGTGATTACGAACTTTTTGGATTAAACCTACTTATTTTTTTAGCCTATCACCACGTCGTATCCATCAAGAAAAAATAAATTTACTGGCAGAAAAGCAGCAGCTTCACAAAAAACTTTTTAATGTTAACAGAAAAGCATATAGGCTTCAAAAAAAGGTTACTTCCTTAAAACAAATTACTAGGGACCTACACAAAAGAAGATTGATGTCAAATGATGCCCTCAGTGTTTTGACAAAATCTTTTAGTGGAATTCCACTAGCTATTTTAAGACGAAGTCTGCAGAATATTTCTAATAAGTCCAAGGGAAAGAGGCAAGTAACTTCACAATTTCCTAAAGAATTAAGAAGCTTTGCAATGACTTTGCAATTTTATTCAAGCAAGGCATATGAGTATGTTAGAAGGACTTTTAATTTATGTCTACCATCTGCGTCAACCATTAGAACGTGGCTTAGTAGTATTGATGGTGAACCTGGATTTACCTCATGCTCCTTTGAAACACTTAAATCCATTGTTGCGGAAAAAAAAAAAATGAAGGAACTTTCTGTTCTCTTATAATGGACGAGATGGCTATAAGGAAACAAATTGAGTTTGTAGGACAGAAAACTTGGGATATGTAAATTTGGGCACTGGTATCAGTGATGATACATTAAATTATGCCACAGAGGCTTTGGTTTTATTGGTGGTGTCTATGAAGGAGAGATGGAAGCTGCCAATGCCATATGTTAAAATTATTAAGAAATAATTGGGCTAAATGTAAGAGTTTTATAGATATGGATGGAAATAGAATTGACTTTGACTTTATTAAAAATCTATATAATGTTCAAGAAAAAGAACTCTTTAGATTTGGAACAAAACTTAGGAAAGCTCACATAGAATGGGAAAAACAAAAAATGAAGGTAAGTGCTTTATTAAATTTGCTAATCAAGTTTAAAACACTATTGTTTATAACAAATTTATAATATAAAAATATTTTGCTAATGTATGAGGTACTTTTATAATTTTATGAAACATTTTGACCAGGCATTTACCTGAATGTAATATGTAGTAATACTAACATTTAAATACTGATATCTTTTATAATTTAGGAAGTAATAATGCAATGCAATTTAAAAAGTGAATATAAGTTATACATTGCTTTAATTATTTTTCCAAAAATTTAACACATTTACATTTAAAGTAAAAACAATATGATTTTATTTTGCCTTACTTTGTATACTTTTAAAAGTAAACTATTCTTGTAGTTGTGAGTTTAAATCTCTAGAACCTATTTGCACCGTTTCAGTAACCAAAACTGTTAATTTTTTAGGTTAGTCTTGCTGCTCAGATGATTAGCACTAGTGTGGCAGATGCCATGCAAACATTAAAAAATGATTTTCAACATCAAGATTTTTTGGCAGCTGGTCCAACAATAAGTTTCATTAAATTATATGATTCATTATTTGATATTATGAACTCCCGTAATCCCTTTGGCAGAGGATCCAAAACACCTCTAAAAAAAGAAACTGAAAATTATTGGAGACCATTCTTAGAAGAGGCCAGAGAGTATACCAAAATCTTAAAAATACATCTGGATTTTACTTGTATGACACCCGAAATAAAACACCATTTTTAGGATTTTTGATTAATATCAATTCATACCTAGAAAGAGAGAATGCACCCCTTAAGTATATTCTAACATACAAGACAAGTCAAGATCATTTGGAATTATTCTTTTTATGTGACAGGTAGGTTAACATATAATTTTATAATAATTTTAAACTTTTAATTACGTAAAATTTAATGCAATATTAATGTTTATGAAGGCAGACCTTAAAGTTAAGGTTGAAACAAAATATTATTTGGTCTAACTTAAATTTCAAAAATGTATACTTTTAACTAAACTGATTCATTTTGTGTTTAAACTTAAATGTTGAATCTATATAAATGTTATTCTTGCTAGTACTGTTTTGGGTCTGGCACTAATTAAAATGTTAAAAACTGCATTTTTAGGTTAAAATATGCCAAGACTTTATTGCAGATGTGGTTATTTTTCTTATAAAATATAAAAATGAAATAAAAAAAAAAATAAAAAGTCTCCTAATATCTCTAAGTTTTTGATGTATATGCCCTGTTATATTAATAGAGTGAAATATTGTTTTTACATTGTTTAGTTTTTATTACAGTATGTTTGGATAATTAATTTAAAAAAAATATTCCAACTGCATTAAACCTGTTTTAGTAATCTGAAATTTAATTTTTTAGGTCTAGAAATGGCTGGAATAACAACCCCACAGCATTTCAGTTTTATAACAACTTTAAACGTCTAGTTTTAAATTTAGATATAAAAGGTTTAACAGGAAATTGTGCTTCATTGGACAACACCAACATATTGAATGTCACAAAAAACAAAAAACATACCTCCCCTAAGTACAATTGATGAAATTAGTTTAATTAAGAAATATAATCTAGACGTTCCTGATACAATAGAAGTTGAAGAAGAAGATACAATTAATTTTATTCCGGATTTGTCTATTTTGTCAGAAAATGTAGTAGCCTACATAGCAGGTTTTGTAGTAAAGAAACTGAAAAAATTATTTTTGCACAACATGTAAATTATCTCTTGATCAAGTTTTCTACGTCACTAGATGATAAATACTTTAAATTGTTATTTCAAAAAAATAGGGGTTTAATACATCCTTCTTTGGATGTCGTTAAAATATGCATTCAGGTGGAAAAGAGGTTACGATTTATTATAAACCTAAATGATGATAAAATGCCTAAAGAGCACAATTTTTAAATATTTTTGTACATGAAATGACTCAAAGATTTTAGAAAATAAAGAAATATTTTCCCATCTTAATGATCATATGTTCGACCATGTTATGTTGGATAATCCACAAATAAAACTTGTTAAAAACATTTTACTTGTGTATGCAAAAATAAGATTGTATAGTTTTGCTAAAAAACAGACTGAAAAATAAGAGGAGAATTAATAAGAAAAAATTATCAAAATTAATTTTATTTTCGGGTCAGTAAGTCTTATAGTAGAAGAGCTGGTAAACAATTTTAAGGAAGTTCTTGAGGCACTTTAAAAATTTATGTAATTGTTCTTGAAGGAACCTTAAACATAGTGGGTCTGGCTGAAGGGTAGAAGTTCCTACCAACCCTTGATTTTTTTTTAATTCAAGGTTTGGTAGGGGGCACTATCCTTCAGCTAGAAATTAATTTATGTTTAGGGGTCCTTAAAGAACAATTACACAAATTTTCAAAGTGCTTCAAAGTCTTCTCAAGGTTGTTTACCAGCTTTCCTACCATGATCTTGTTTTTGCAAGTAAGTATGGTGAAGAATTTTAAACAACCACACTTTATTATTTTCTTAACATTTAATTTTAACTGTTATTATTTATTACATGATTCTACACTATAATCGCGATGCACAAAATAAATATTTTCACTAATTACTAACTGCCATCATACTTTGTGCACTATTAAATGGTTAGTATTGTTGGTTTCTATTTAAATAAGGACTTTATTTGTATTTTTTTATATTTATTAAATAAAATCAGTGTTAACATAACAGCTCTTTTAAAAGGACACCTTTTTGGGATCCCACAATGCATAGATCTTATTAATACAAATATGACAATATTAAGATTTCTTCACTATTTCTGCTTCGAAGAGTTGGCCAATATAATTCCTCCTTTGGTAGCTTCCAACAGAGCAAAACGTGGCGCCACTTTATGCATCCTTTTACAGTCCAACTTGGAGGCCCCGAACTTCCCATTTTTCTCATTCCTTTAACCCTAGAGTGCCCAGACTATGGAACCTGCTTCCCAAAAAGTTTTTCTTTTTCTTTCAAATCTCCAAAAATTTAGATCTCGTGTGAATAAGCTCCCTCTTACCACACTTCAGACATCCACGGTACATTAGTACTTAGCCTCCATGGGCCGTGCCAAGAAAAAAACAGTTTTATGTTTTATGGAAGCAAGACAATACTAAAATGAGTTTCATTAACCCCTGGGAAGTTTTAATACAGTAATTTCTAGAAGTGATGCTAGCAAACCTTGTCAAACTCAGCGGTTCTGTGTAAATGTTACCGGAAATGTATGAAACTTGGAAGTTATATACAATTAATTATAAACCAATTGTATAAAACTACTGACATGGTGAATAACAAATAATAACACTAGTTAACGGATAATCATAACAATGTTTTAGCCAGAACTAACCAAATACCAAATTCAATATATTTTTTGATTGCTGCTTAGAAAGTGTATAAAATTAGGCATAGTACTGGTTCTAGGCAGAACTAACCTATTCATATGGCAAATTTAATACATTTTTAATTGCTGTTTAGAAAACTTATACAGGTACTAGAAAATGTATATATGTATTGTAATTCATTTTACACATTTTCTCCTGATTTTGGGAATAGTATACAAAGGAATTATATTATATATATATATATATATATATATATATATATATATATATATATATATATATATATATATATATATATATATATATATATATATATATATATATATATATATATATATATATATATATATATATATATATATATATATATATATATATATATATATATAATGAATTACATCTATTTTATAATTTTTCTGGGACTCTTCCTAGATAAATACATTTTATAGATATAGGAACTCAAATGATGTTATTAATGGCATTTTATTAGACTAAAGTGGCTGTATATTTTTTATTTAAAAGTTGGAGGTTATTCACTGGTATTTTAAATCTGTAATAGTATTAACGTATTAAATATAGTGTAATATTTTATTGTGTATATCAGACAAACATACCAGAATAGTTTTTAGTTATTTCATTGACCCAATAAATTTATCTAAAAAAATGTTTTGAAACCATTACTTATGTTAAATAAATGTACTCCTATGAAGTCTTTAGTTTTAATTTTCTTGTTTAGGTCAAATTATTAATGTTTCACATAGTTCTTTTCAAGAAATAACTTTACATAGGATGTGTTAATAAGTCACGAGGTTTATTCTGTCATACAAGAACTTAAAGACTTATAATAATTTGGACCTTACTAAAATCTATTTATTTTCGTTTGAGAATGGCACTTAAACAAAATATATATTACACTGGTTAAAAAACCATGGTTACTGGTTTTTGAACCAGTGAAACACATTAGTTTGTTTGGATGTTTTTCTTAATCAAAAAAAAACATATTATCCATTGTCAGCTCCTTAAATTCTGTAGTTCTTCTGAATGTTACAGCTGTGGAAAGCCACGAATTTTTATACTGGTTCACAACTGATGCGTTATAGTTAAAATAATAAAAAATGGCGAATGCGACTGAACATGACTCTTGTGGCTTATGTAAGAATTAACTTTTTGTTTCATCAATGTAACACAATCATAATTGAAAAAAAACATCTATTTACTAATTTTGGATTGAAAAAAATCTGAACAAAAAATGTATTGCATTAATCTAAAAAATCAGTAAGTATGATTACAACATAAAACATATTGCCTTGGAGCACCCTTACCGCTTGGAAATTGAACATTTGTGCAAGAAGAATACTGGTATAACCTTTTTCTCCCTCCCAGGTGCTCCTTGGTCGGTTTTAAAAAATATATACTCCGCTCTGCGTGCTGATTGGTCGGTCGATCTATCGGCACGTTGGTTGAACCACGAAAGGTTATACTATGATTTTTTTTTCTCTTTCGCACTGCCAAACGGCAAGGCTGCCTCTAGTAAATATATGCTTGTTTTGTATAAATACATTTAAGATGTTTAAAATATCCTTTTATCGCTATCGAAAACAAGTGTAAGCAGGAAAAGAGTTAACGTTATTTGTATAAACATTTTTTACCCTTCTGTTTATAAGTCTTTTCTAATCTCGCAAAAAACCGTTTATTGTACGGCCATGCAAGTCCAATCAAATAAACCCATTCCTAAACGACAGGTGACAGTGTATTACACGATCCCTTTACTGATCCCTAAGATAATATATAAGAAGGTATTCTAATCCTGCAGTGCATGATGGGAAATGTGTCACGCGGTCGCGCCGCCACGAGTGTTCTTGCACAAAAGTATTTTCATCCCTATTTTTATTATTGTGGAAGTTGGGATAAAAATTCTTTTTGTGTGCAAGAAACTCGTGGCGGCCGCTGGCCATTTCCCATCATCATGCAGGATTAGAATACCTTCTTTATATTATCTTACTGATCCCCAAGCAAAACAAATAACCCTTTAAACACATAGAAAGCGTTCAAACTTCGTCGTTTTGAACTGACATAAAACTGTAAAGTCGACAGTCACAGTTTCTAAACCATTTTTACGGCGGTATAAAACTGGGTCTTGAAATCAACCGTATCTTTTAATAGCCCCTATTTTTTCTATTTAAGTTTTGCAATATTAATTTTGTTACCTCATTGTTTATATTACTACCTAACATAATTTATATATGTACAAACACAAAATAAAATAATTCAGTATCTAAATATATAAAAATATATTTCATACATATAAATTATTTAATGGCATACAAATTTTAAGTCCGGCACTGGTCGCTTTTTAAATACGCATGCGAAATGACACTATCGTTTGTTTGGTGCGCGAGGTCGCAAACTTGCCATAAATGCGATTAGTTATTAAATATCTAAAGTTAGGTTATCTATGGTGGCGCCGCGCCGCCATCCTTCAATTATTGTGACACTAAACTTAAATGCGATAGTTTTAATATTAGAAAAATGTGTTTTTTTGCAGCAATAGTAAAAATAAAAAGAAGAAAAGTTATATAAAAAATCTGTTTAAACAAGTAATTTAAATATTATTAGGTACCTTCATAGTATAGTTGGTACCTTTATATTAGTTTATATTTTGTACTGAAACAAAATACAAATTTCAATTTTATCCTTATAAATCCTGTTTAGGGTATTTATTTTTTTACATAGTACTGAATCTTTTTAGGTAGTAGAAAAGCTACCTATCAAAAAAGTAATAAAGCTGCCAGGAATAGAAACGACATTAATATGATATCTAAATTACGTGGCTATAAAGATTTATTTGCGTTTGATGAGAAATATCATAAATTATGTTACAGCCACTACATCTCTGAAAGAAACATAAAATCGCACAAAAATAGGAAAACGGTTTCCGAACCTACACGAAAATAGTTTGACAATATCTACCTTTTCTGCGAGTATTGGTAGTGATGTTCAGATAGATCTTTTACTTCCCAAAGAAATGTCCAAAATTTAAACTTTATTAAGAGCTGCTGCCATAATACGTAGTCAATGGCTTTATGTCAACCAAAAATTGAATTTCCAACATGTACTTGTGTGAAAGAAGAACTAAAATGTTGTAAGGAGTGTAAATTTCGTTCCTGCAATATCATTATTAAAGATTTTAAGGCAGAAATGGATTAAATTTACGTAAAATGCTACTAATGAAGCGCCTACATAACTACTTACATATTACATTTTTGAGTCTGTAAAAAAAATCACCCACGGAACTGGACGATTTTTAAATTTGCAATGTAAAATATTCTTTAAGTATTATTATTTAAGGCAAAAATGCGGATGATGTAGTTTTCACCAAGAAAAGCTCAATAAAAATTCTAAAAATTGGTCATTATTTGACATTTTATTTTAACTATTTACGATTTACATGTAATAAATTCATGCATCGCTTCAAGACGTTTACAGTGTTGCTAAACGGAAATATTCTTAATTTATAATAAAAACTTTGCCGTTACCATAAGATAATTTTCATTAAATCAAAAATATTTGAATTTCAAGCCAGTTACAAATATAATTAGGAAAATAAAAGCCGCTTTAACTAACCAGCACTAATCATGACCACCAGAACGGCGCATTTATAATAAAAAAAATTTACAATTTAACGAGGAAAACCGGAACTAACCAGAACTAGATCATAGTTTGAAAGTTGTTGTTTGTTAGTTCTGGTTAGTTTTTATATAAAAACAACCTTCAATAATAACAAATTATTACAAAAGTCTGGCAACATTGCTTATTCAAGCAGCATTCAGACATGTCAAAGAATAGCTTCGTATCATCTCTTTATATGGAAAAAAGAATTATATATTCCTGTTTAAAAGACCTTTAACGAAGCCCTAGTTTATATTTAATGTATGTACTATATTTCTCAAATTTATTTAAAAGACCCAAAGGATCCGCATTTTTTGTTGCTAAAAATGTTTAAAAAATAATGAAGTTTTGAATGATAATCAAAAAAATAACGAATCCCGTGGGTGGTTTTCTTTACCAGCAACCAATAAAAAAGTTGAATAAACCTACTTATTAGGTGGGTAATTAATAACAATGATTGATATTTTTATATGGGTTTAAAAATCTACCCACCTGTTTTGGATATTTAAAATTTTTTCTTTTCTAAACAACTTAGCAGCCCTTAGATCTGCGTTTAAACCTGTTGATACAACTTTAACTACCTACCTACTACACTTCCACTGGACCGTAAGATCTTTGTAGTCGGCCGGCTCGCTAAGCCAAGCGCGCAAAAATATGACTTTGGCCGTTAAAAAATATTACTGACTTAATACTATAAAGAAATCTAAAAAATTTTTGTTTTAAAAACTTTTTTTAAACATTACTACAATTTGTACGCAGCATGTATTATAAATTTTCAATAATAAACTTTTTTCTCGATTGCCTAAAATTACGCTACTAAAAATAACAATTTTGAGTTTCGTACTATTTTAAAAATTTAACAAAAAAATATCAGCTGCAAGTGGGACGTTGTTTGAAGCGCTATTGTGTCTACTTTAATCTAAAGAAAAAATTAACTTGATAGCATGAATATTATTAAAGATAGAGCAGTGGAGAAGTTAAAATACGTGTTTTATTGAAAACCGATTTTTTGGGTTTTTCGAAATAAAAACTCTCGACCACTAAAAATGTCGTAAAAAGTGATTTCGTGTACACGATTACCTTATTAAAGAATCCCACTAAGTCTGGTTTGGTTCTACGCCGGTTTTTTTTTCTCGATAACTAGGCGACTTTTCTTCCAAATTTTACTCCACTAATTGGAAACAACATCGCATCGATACACCGAATTTAAAAGAAAATGAATTTTTCAATATATTTTTTTTAATTAATCGTGAATTTTCCGCTCATAAGATTTGCCGCCCTAGGCTTCAGCCTACTCAGCCTTTGCGTAAATCCACCCCGGGTACAGGATGCGCTCAGCAGGAAGGAGCAGTACTGACAGAAAGCGGTTATGCGTGATAATGGTAGCAGTTCCTGGTTGGACTTCCATTTTTTGTGCCTTGCAAAGATAAGAAAATCTTTTGGAAAATTTTAAGTTTTGTGAAAATTTCGGAATTTCCGGGGGTTTCGAGCCCGACAATCCAGAAATTCCACTGACGAAGCCTGGGAAAGCTCACGTTGCCCGCAACGTGTGTCTGGAAAGGGGAGAGCTGGCAAACGATTTCCTGGAAGAAATCAAAGCCAAAAAACGGAACAAAAAAAATAAATAATTTGTCCGCCCGCTTATAAGTGAATCCATGAAGATAGCGGCATTCTAGCGGTAGAGCGGCAGCTGAAATAAGGGGACTTTTGGATCCCGTTATCTCGAAAACTATCGATTTTTCGATTATGAGGACCATTTTTGTAGATTACAAGGCGATCTTCATTTTCTGTCTAAACAAAAATTCCAATTTGCATATTTTGGCAGATATTAGCGGGAAACCCATTTTTCGGGCTTTGAGGTGCCATTTTCAGCCCTTTCCCACCTGTTAATGTTGATAAACTTTTTTTCGCTCGAAAGCATCCCAGAAAACCTAAGAATTGCGCCACAAGGGAAAACTGTACAGATTTATTTACAGCTTTGTCCCTTTATTTACTGGACTACTATAAAAGTATTGATCATATACGTGGCTCGATCTGTACATGGATAATAGAACTTACTGTACACCTGAGGTATAAAGAAAACTGCTAAGAAATCGATACAAAAGTTCTCTGCTCTTGCGACTACTCTCGCCCTCTATATGCGAAAGAAAAAACTTAAAGAACTAGTACGAAAACACCTTACAGCCTTCTGCAAATCTACAATGCTTTTTAAAAAATAATTTTGCAATATATTAATTTGGAGCAAAAATGGCCCATTCATTACCATTACTTATTAACCGCATATTTTTGGTTATATCTTGAAAAAGTAACGTTTCAAAAGAAATGCAAATTGAGGCATATACCGTTATTCCAGAATTATTTAATACCGCGAGTTGGCAACACCGCTCGCGATCTAGTTTTCGGTTGGTGGCGTTTCGTTGCGCAACTGTCGACTCTCAAATAAAAAAATAAATAAATGCATCTTGGTGATTTGTTTTCCATCTATTAAGAAAATTCTTGGAGAATGCTTAGTGAAAACAAAAATCTAATCTTGTTAAAGTTTAATCCGTTGAAATTGTGAAAATGTGTTGCTACATCAGCTGGAGGCCATTTTGTTTACAGGACTGACATAAACATGGAAATAGACTTCTTTTACTCAAATATATTTAATTTTATTGTGTTATTTTAGTGTAAAAATGTTGCATATACCCTAGGAAGTAAGTATATAAACCCATTTTGCAGTAGTAATTGCTTAAAATCCTGTTAAAGTTCCAAATATTTTCTGGGAAATTCAGGCAACATGGCGCATGAGATGTTACTGTTTTGGTTTTAGCGCCAACTTTAAAACATAAGTTTGACATTTTGAGATATTTTTTAAGCAATAATAGTCTCGGATTTTTACTTGTATAATTAAAAACTATATGGAAAACCGATAGCAGTATGTTTATTTTATATGGAAAACTATAAAGTAGTTCTTTTACATAATTGGAAAAATTGTAGGAGCAGGATGTTTATGAACTACTTTCCCTGAAAACATTTTTGTTTTTGTGACAGTCGCTTGCTTTTCTTGTGTTTTTTAAAGTTTGTTTTAAAATATAATTTAATCCATTGTTGCCGAGGCAGAATGTTTTTTATTTTAGTGTTACTACCATGCTCTTCTAGATTTTCAGAAGCTGGTTTCGGTAACCTCAAAAATGCACAAACTTTCCTAAAATTCCTCCTTCTTGAACCAGGTCACCGCCAAACTGAATGATTTTATGGTAGAACACCTTTTATTTTGCAGGATAAACTCCCGATTATTTACTCATTAGTTTTACTAAAAAACATTCAAAATTATGGTAATTTTTTACTTACCGGGCCCACGGCCGATTTTATTGAAATTTTGTATACTGGGGTTTTTTGGGGCGCTGATCACGAATCTGAAATCAAATTTTGTCGGATACTTTTAGTTTTTGAGTTATAACGCCCCACTCGACCTAACCTCAAAACTGTACAAACTTTTTTAAAATTCCTCCTTAAAACTAATTACAGCCAAAATGGAAGATTTTTGGAAATACACTTATTATTTATAAGATAAATTAAATTTCACCTTTATTTAACAAATATTTTTAATAAAGAAAAAGAACAACAAAAATATTATTTTTACTCTTAAAAATGTCAACAAAATTGTCTAGTGATTTGAGAGTTTTATGTTGGTACGCCAGACACTCGCGAAACAATTAAATGGCCTACTTTATAAATTTAAATTATTTTTATTTTTCCGGATTTAAATTTGAAAAGGAAGCCATTCAATTGTTTCTTGGTTGCCTGGCTACCAACAAAACTGTCTAAAATCACTAGGCAATTTTGTTGACATTTTAAAAGTAAAAATAAAATTTTGTTGTTCTATTTTATTAAAAATATTTGTTAAATGAAGGTTAAATCAAATTTATCTTATAAAATAATAGGTGTATTTCCATAAAATCTTCAATTTTGGCTGTAATCAGTTTTAAGAAGGAGGAATTTAGGAAAGTTTGTACAATTTTGAGGTTAGGTCCGAGTGGGGCGTTATATCATAAAAACTAAAAGTGTCCGACAAATTTGACTTCTGATTCGTGATCAGCGCCAAACCCAGTATACAAAATTTCAATAAAATCGGCCGTGGCTAAGTAAAAAATTACCATATATTAAATAGGTTATTGACAACATCCTCTTTTTTAAACACAAACAAAATAAATGCAGTTAATGTAATCTCCATTTTTACACAATTAAAATTTAAAAAGTCGGCACTTTTCAATCGTTTTCCAAGTTGTACCACGGCTTAAAATTCTTTAGGTGGTTTTGTTGACTTTTTAAAAGTAGAATCTTTTTTGGTGGTGTTTTTTGTTAAAAATAATGAATAAAAAAACGAAAAAATTAATGAATCTCAATAAATAATAAGAGTTTTATCCAAAAATCTTTCAGTTTGGCTGTGACCAGTTGCAAGAAGGAGAAATTTTAGAAAAGTTTGTGCGTTTTCGAGGTTAGGTCTGGGTAGGGTGTTATAAAATGGGGGTTTTTTGGGGCACTGATTACGAATCTGAAAAAATATTTTTTCGGCAACGTTTCGTTTTCGAGATATTTATCATCAATGTTGAATATCAAACTAGCCTTATTTTCACTATATTCCCCCTTCTTTTTGTACACAATTCTTGATTTTTTGAAAGTGGCACACAATATTTTATAAACAGCCTTGAAAACCTTGTATTTTTATTTATTTTACTTCTTTTTCCATTAAATTACGAACTTTCAAGTCCAAAGGCAGCCGCCATATTTGCTTACGTGTATACATGGTTGCGGCCACTTTGGGACATGTGAAAGTGGATGTTTGCAATTATGTAAATGGAAAAAAGGTGTAAAATAAATATAAAAACAAGTTTTTAAAAGGTGTTTGTGAAATATTGTGTGCCAATGTAGTGTAAAAATCAAGAATTGTGAAGGAAAAGAAGGAGGAATAGTGTAAATAAGGTTATTTTGGTTTTCAACTTTGATGATAATTATCTCGAAAACCAAACGTTGCCAAAAAAATTATTTTTTCAGATTCGTGATCAGCATCCCAAAAAACTTCCTATACCAAATTTGCTCAAAATCGGAGAGGAGGCAACTTTCGAGATAATTACCCAGATTCGTAATCAGCGCCCCAAAAAAACCCTGTATACTAAATTTCAATAAAATCAGCTGTGGGCCCGATAAGTAAAAAATTACCCTAGTTCCTAATACACTTTTAAAAATCCAGAAGGCAGTTGTTACTGCCATTTAATATTTTTAATTGTAAATTATATATTTACTTTTCATTCTTGAATATGTCAAAAACACAGGATTAAGTTTAGCTTATAACAGAAGTCCCCTAACATAACCCATACACTTCTTTTGCAGAATGGCCACTAATGATGGTGCTACAACAGAACTTTTACCGGTTGGTCTTCTGTGGTCCATCAGCCTGAGGATGAACCCGAAGAATCTGAGTTGCCTTCTACAGTGGACATTGGGGCACTCAATGCAGAGCCTTCTGATCCAGCCCAACCACATAATCAACGTGAGAGTGACTCGGAAAGTGAGGATTCTGAAGCTGATTCCAGTGTAAGTGTAATAAAATTGATTATATTTAATAGTATATAAAAAGTTTTTGTCGCTGTATCAGTGTTTAAATTTTTCCTTTCTCCAAAACTCCAAATATTTAAGTCCTGTGTAAATAAACCCCCGTTTACCACATTTAAAACACCCATGGTATGTTGCTAAAAGGCGTTTAGCCTTTATGGACTATCCAAAGGTAAAAAAAAAAAAAGTTTTTAAACGTTGACAACTCACTCATGTTGACCTAAATGACATTTAAATCAAAATAATCATTCATCATCTTTCTCCTGCCATGTTTCATATTTAAATTTTGACAACAGATATATATTTTCCATCTTGGAAAAAGTTAATTCATTTTGGCTTTTTTTATCTATTGTAGAATTCAGATGCTACTGAAGAATCTTGCTCTCACAGTGACAGTTCTGACAGTGACAGTTCTTCTAGTTCCCAAGAATCATCATCACGTTCTCCTAGCCCTGAATTTTCTGTAACCAGCACCCAAACCAACGGTTTACGTCTTACCATTGCTACTGTCAGGAAAAGCACCAACAGCCCCATAAATACTGTTAAAAAAGGACCAGTTGAAAGTAGCTCTCACAAAAATGTTGTAAGCAAAGTGAAAGGGGCTAAAAGAAGTACAAGTAGTAGCAGTTCAGAGTGCTCCAGTGACTCTGGAAGCGAATCTGACAGCAAGAGTGATACTAAAGGGTCTCAAAAAACATCCCAAACTGTCAAGAAATCCCTACCAGTTACTAAATTTAAGGTCACATCACAGACTAGTGATTCTACAAGTACTAGAGGAACTAGAGAGTCCGAGAGGGAAAACAAGGCTCAGTGACAAAGTATAAGGCCACTGGTGGTGCTAGAGATAATGTATCTCAAAAAGAAAATCCTTCAATCCCAAAATTGAGATTGTCAGGAAATACCAGTGGTCCTCTTACAAATAACAAAGATAGAGAGGGTTCATTTAAAGAAAAAGACAAAGAAAGCCCGGTAGTGTCAAAAATAAGAGTCTCTAGTAGTAACAGCAGTGTTGGCAGTAGCAAAGATAGAGAAAGCAGAGATACAGGAAGAGATAAAGAAAAAGAAACTGCAGTATTATCAAAATTACGAGTCTCAAATAGCACTAATAGCCTGAATAGTTCAAGTAGTAAGGATGTAAACAAAGAGAGTGAAAAGGGAACTGGTGGGTTATCCAAACTAAGAAGCAGTACTTCAGGAGTTCACAGTAAGGAAAAGGACGGGCATGGTAAAGAAGGTAGAGAGAAAGATAGCCTCGTGGTGGGAAAGTTAAGGAGTTCCAGCTCTCTTATTGCAAGCAATAAAGATAGAGAGGCTTCTAGCACTGAAAGAGATAAAGGAAAGGAGAGTCCTCTCTCCATGAGAACCAGAGGAACCAATAATGTTTCAGCTGCAAGCGGCAAAGAAAGAGATGGCAATGGTTTAAAGGATATATCTAAGGAAAGGGATGCTAAGGACAACTTAGTAGTACCCAAATTTCGTCTTTCAAACAATAGTAGTTCCAATGCTGTAAATATTGCTAGTAACAAAGATAAAGACAAAGAGGGGAGTTATGTCAAGGATAAAGATTGCAGCAGCTGTAAGGGACAAGGAAAAAGATGGAAGCAAAGTCATTGGAGGAAGTGAAAAGGCAAACAAGGGGCCAGATGGAAAGAGTGGGAAGAAGAAAGTGAGAACTAAAAGAAGGAGTAAGAAGGTAAGTACATTTTTTTTGTGGTGATGCATGTCATTAAAATATCTTATTTTTAAAAATTATTATGTTGATTTTGTTTTAATAATATGACCAGTAGTTCAAACCTGGTTACATTGAGGAAAAAATGATAGAGGCAACTAATAAGAATATATACAACCAAAATGAAATGCATTAGTTATTTTGTTTTTTGGTAATATTAATCTCTAAAAAATTAGAACGAATTTTTTTTATCATATCGATACTTATTTTATATTTCTCCATTGCTACAAGAGATATGATTTTGGAAGGAAGGAAAGTGACAACTCCTCCATAAGGCTAAATTCTTGGACTTGCCTTCATTTGTTAATTAGTACACAAAATTTCAGTTAATGTGTATTTTCATCCGTTTTCCAGTGGTAACTTAACAACTATTTCTAAAGCTTCAACTTGTATATTATTTGCTGTTAACCGAAGCTTTACCGGTTTTTCATGGTTTCATGGGCATGGTAAAGGCAGCAGATGTTCAGAATGTCTATGATAGAATTGCTTAATACATTCTGGTTGTTTAAAATTAATTATGTGTCCATTAATTGAATGAGGCGATTTTTGACTCCCCTCTCCCTCTTGGGTGAGATGTAGTAAGATTTGACTCAACTCCCTCTCCCCCCTAATCTCACAATTTTTAAAATGCGTATTTCTAGTGTAAATACAGGGTGCGGCAGCATAACTTTTTTTTTTCAAAACTTAATAAAACGCATGTATGAGTCAGACAGTTTTAATTTGGTTTTTACAATGTTGGTACAGACCTAAAGTTTTGTTTTACATAGCTTTGAAGAGCAAATCACGTAGGTGACGTCCCCCATTCTCGATACATTGAGTAAACCGATTTCTGGCGCTTCTCATGATTCTTTCAAGCATAGCAGACGTTATGTTGGCAATTTATTCCTGGATGTTGTTCTTTAAATCTTGAAGGGTCCTTGGACGGTTCACATAAACACGGGATTTCAAAAAACCCCATAGAAAAAAATCACAAGCGGATAAATCGGGAGATCGTGCCGGCCATTGCAAATCGCCCCTGATCAAAGAAGGAATTATGCTGCCGCGCCAGAAATCGGTTTACTCAATGTATCGAGAAAGGGGGACGTCACCTACATGATTTGCTCTTCAAAGCTATGTAAAACAAATCTTTGGTCTGTACCAACATTGTAACACCAAATTAAAACTTTTTGATTTATACAATGCGTTTTATTAAGTTTTGAAAAAAGAAACTTATGCTGCCGCATCCTGTATATTTATCTATGCTTGATAGCATTGGATTTATTTAAAAAAAAACATATTTGTTTAATAATTTTTTACTACTTTACTAAGTACGTCTAGAATCCCAGGGAGAAAATATCATTCTGTAAGATAAGCTTATTGTATTAGCTTGGTAGGATTAGCTAGATATTAGTGGAGAAACATTTTTAACTTATAAAACCAGTTTTCTCTCCATTTTACACTGTCTTTGCGGAAAAAAATACGTGATATTTTCCGAGACGCTCCCTCTCCCCAACATGAGATTTGGTGAGATTCAGCTTGACATTCACCAAATTCGGTCTTTCACGGAAACATATACATTTCCTGTGAGGTAAAAGGTGAAATCATGGAGTTTGTAACTATCAAGCATCCCAGTGGTGTGAAATTAATGTTAATTTATAAACATGAATTCTAAAGACCAGGATCACTATCTCTGTGTTACGAAAATGGCCCTCAAATTGCAGTAAATTAAGATGGCGTTGGTGTTCCAGGGGACATACAAACTTTAGTAAAAAATTTGCCAAAAGAAATCCTCATTATATTTACCAAAAAGTGTAACGTATTTTTTGCATTTTTTGTTTATAATTCGGACACTCAGTATACTGTATAATTACCAACAACAAAAAAAATTTCCCGCATTTTACGAACTGGAGAATTATTAAATATCTATTGAAAATTCGCAATAACGTGGAAAAATGCTTTCAAACACAACGCAGTTACTTTACATTTTATCCTGTTTTTGTTTGATTATTGACGTTATTGAAAGGACAAACTAGGAAAAAAAACTAATAAACCGAAAATAAAATTGCCTCCGAAAAGCAAATAATCCCTTTTATACACTAAACCAGTCCACCAATCCTTAATGTATTTACCAAAAAATGTAACGTATTTTTTACATTTTTTGTTTAGAGTATGTCCTATAATTTGGACACTCAGTACACTGTATAATTACCAACAACAAAAAAAAATTCCCGCATTTTACGAACTGGAGATTTATTAAATATCTTTTGAAAATTCACAATAACGTGGAAAAATGCTTTCAAACACAACGCAGTTACTTCACATTTTATCCTGTTTTTGTTTGATTACACTGACCAACATTCTAAAACTTTTTTGCCTCCCTGGAATGATTGTGGCTGGAATTTATATATTTTGGCCTGCTGAATCCAGATCTGGCTTCAGATTTTCGATATCAGCCTTCAATAATGAGGGAGAGACACATGTTTTGATATTAAGCAAAATTCAATAAAAACTCACTTTAATACTGATTTATTAATTTAAAAATAAAAAGGTATGATACATTTTAGTAACAGTTAATTTATGTTCAGTATAAACATTTTCAAGTGTTATTTTATTTTAATATTCATTTCCTTGAACTCTTCCTTTTATAAGAAAGACTGGATGTGTCTCGTATTAGGGTCCAGCAATAGTCGGCTAACATATTCGGGCTCCACTTTCCAGTATATATTTTCTCTATCGATGCGATGTCTTGGTGAAATCGTTCCCCATGCTCGTCCGATATAGCTCCTAGATTTTCAGGAAAAAAGTCCAAATGGGAATGGAGAAAGTGAAGTTTTAGGGACATGTTGCATTTTAAAATATGATAGGCCGTGAGCAGTTTTTCCACGAGTTCACGATAATTTTCTGACTTGGTGTTTCCAAGAAAATTTTTGCAAACACTTTCAAATGCATTCCATGCCCGTCTTTCATGGTCACTTAAAATGTCCGTGAAGTTGGCATCTTTAAAGAGTTGCCTAATTTGGGGACCAACAAAAATGCCTTCTTTAATTTTGGCTTCACTTATACGTGGAAATTTCTCTTTTAAATAGTTGAAAGTATTTGCGTTTTTATCCAGTGCTTTTACAAAATTTTTGATCAATCCCAACTTTATGTGAAGTGGAGGTAAATATATTTTTCTTTCTGAACCCAACGGTTCTCGGGTCAAATTTTTAACTCCAACTTCTATTTTTTCACGTGGAGGCCAAACCTTATATTATAATGTTTGTCTCTTGCACGGCTGTCCCACTCACACAAAAAGCAGCAGTATTTTGTGTATCCCGACTCCAGTCCTGTCAATAACGCTACCACTTTCAAATCTGCACATATATTCCATTTGTGATCTTGTACTTTATACATCTGAGTATCATCTTCAGATTGTCATATGTTTCTTTCATATTTACCGAATGAGCTATAGGAACGGATGGATGTTCATTTCCATTATAAAGTAAAACAGCTTTTAGACTTGTTTTAGACGAATCTATGAATAGTCTCCAATTATCAGGCGTATATGGTAAGTTCAGTTCGACCATTAGGCCAGGAATATCATAGCAAAATACTAAATCACCGTCCGATGCAAAAAATTGGAGAGTAGATTCCCTTTTTCTGTAGATGGACACCTTAACTCCTTTTTCCAAGAGGTTCCACTGCTGCAGGCGGGATCCGAGAAGTTCCGCTTTTGTTTTCGGGAGGTCCAAGTCACGAACAAGGTCATTCAATTCACCTTGAGTGATTAAATGAGGTGTATCGGGCAAATCAATGGAACTAGGGATGAAGCTTGGTCCGGCTTCTGGCGAAAATACTTCGAGAGTCTGATTCCGAATCAAGCGTGTAACTCTCAGGTGGTTGGGGGAAAGGGTAATGGTGTCATGGAGTACTGGTCGCATTGCAGACGGAACATTGGGATACTGAATGCTACGCTTAGTTTTGCTAGTAATTCCTTTGATATTCGTCATGCAAAAATAACAATCATCTACGTGATTACGAGGTTCCCTCCAAACCATTGGAACTGCAAATGGCATAGATTTATGCGTGCCTTTTAGCCATCCCGTCAATGTTCTCGAACACGAACTGCAACACACTTTTGGGGCCCAGGACTTATCTTGATCACCAACTTTACATCAAAGTACAGTTCATAAGCCTTTTACTAGTGAAGATATCGGTTTTTGGTATCGCCTTCGCGGTAACTTCGCCACAAATATAACAGAATTTATCAGCTTTATTAACACAAATTCGCGTCGACATTTTTCTTACACGTAGATCTATCTAATCGAAAATCAACAGATGTTTCAAATGATTATAAAATAACGACTAAAGGGATATTTCAAGCATAGATCCACCTACCTGTCCATAATAATGGGTCGCCCATTTATTACCCCTCTACTAGACCCTTCCGAGAATCTGAGGCTAATAAAAACATTTGAGGGTTAGTTGTATATTAGTATAATCCAAATATTACAAATCACACGATTTTTTTATAGGGAGGATTTTTCTGTTAGACAGTGTTATTGACGGTATTGAAAGAACAAAGTGGAAAAAAAAACGAATAAACCGAAAATAAAATTTCCTCTGAAAAGCAAATAATCCCTTTTATACACTAAACCAGGACGGTAAAAACGGAATTCTGGCTGAGAATGACAATAAAACTGTTTTGAATCCGGTGTTTAAAAAAAAAACCGTCAGTTTTTTTGTTATTATTGCTGTTCATTTTATGCAGTCTGATTTTTTTTAATTATTTTTTGTTTTCATATATCTAGTATTCACATGTTCATACTTTAAAATATACTAAATGGCACAGAAATGTGAACATTCTTTAGAGCCTTTGGCAAATATGAGACTTACGAGAAAAATTCCCATAATTGTGCTAAAAATTCTAAGTAAAATTTTCGCAATAAAAATACTAAACGTGTTCGATATTTTAGCGCCATATTAATGCGCGAGAATCGACGCGAAACAATTTTTGGGGTGGGTAATGTCGGATTATCAGCCACAGGTCGATCAGATGCAACGACTATATACTAAAGGACTGCTTAGTTTGCCGAATTTGGCTGCCAAGGTCAAACTCGCTCTGACGTCACCAGCAGTGCTGGCTAGTGCTGGGATATCGATACAAAACATCGATGTTGATCTCTCAATCATTCAAAAAATTAATATTTTACTTTTGCAGCTATGAAAATTGGGTTTAATTTTTTTTTTATAACCCTAAACATTGAAAGGTAAACATCGATGTTAGTGTCATCTAAAATCGATGTTAAAAACATCGAACATCGGTAACAAAACATCGATAAACGTCGCCCAGCATTATTTAGCACCGGTCTTGACGTCACAGCCGCTGCCCGCTTCTCCTAAATTTTCCCACGTACGTTAAATTGAACTGAGCAGTCCTTTAGTATTAGAGTCGTTGGATCAGATGTAAGTTTCATCTGGTCCAAAAACTTCAGTCACAAATTTCAATCCACAGTCGTTGATGCCACAAAGTATTGCATTTAGGCAAAAAGATTAAATAACCTAAATTTAAGGTTCCGTAAAAATACATAATTTATGTCATATAAAATTTCTTGTAGCTTTTATAGTTTTTGAGATTGACATATAAAATTTTCTTTGGCCTAAATTTTAGGTAAGGAACAAGAGATCGAGATATGGTTTTCGCGAGCTTGTTTAAGCATCATTTAGCTACTTTTTATTTAAAAAATCATACCAATGCATTTAATTTTTTAGAAAATTAACCATTTCTGCCTGAATTTCGAAAAAAAGCCCTCTAGCGGCGACATGTGAAACTAACAAAACTTCAAATAATATAGCATTTATAGCCCAAGAATAGCTCTTGTGAAATAGCCTAAGCTTGTTAAAATAGGCTTAGCCGTTTCAAATATACAGGGTGTTTGTTACGGAAACCTTTAAATACCCCCTCACCACTATATTTTTTGAGATACAGCAATGTTGAATTGTCAAACAAAAAAGGTTCAAATTATCCTCGACTTTAAAAATCAGGTATTTTTTTGTTAGGTTAATATAGCAAAATTCACAGAAACATCACTTTTTTAGATTCAAGATTTCAATTACGACTCCTAGCGGCCATTTCAGAAACTTGAAAATAATTTCCAGCTATTTCTCTTGACCACTTTTACTAAAAATATTTTTTCCCCAACGCTTTGCAGTAAACATTTTCTGAGATACAGTCGGCGTCCTTTTTCTTAATTTGACACCGGTACAATAAGGACGAAA